>CAHIKZ030000606.1:790000-807500 GCA_903632075.3 Acanthosepion pharaonis
CAAGCGAATTTTAAAATTAAACATACATTTTGTTTCTAAGAACTATTGCAATGATCGAAAATTTATATTTATTATTAGTAGTATAAATTTTAGTTCTGTTATGTGTGTGTGTAAAAATTTCAGATAGAGTATGTCTGTAAAGAGACAATATGAATATAGACAAAAAGAAAACTTAATCTTTCATCCTCTAAGGGACTTTATCAGGGCAGATGATAAATAGCCCTGAGAAGACGTAAAGAAGTTATGGATGGACTATTTTCAGTTCGGCCATCTTCCCAAATTTATTCTGGTTATTGAAATACTGATTGCGCAAAATATCTCAGTCCGTAAACTTTTCAGCACCCCCAGCGTGTTTACTACCTCTCATTCATTCATATATATATATATATATATATATATATATATATATATGTGTGTGTGTGTGTGTTTGGGAAAACTCTATATATTTTTTATATATCAAGAACAATTTTAGGCAAATCTATGACAAAGTGGAATCGGACTAAAATACGTCAACGAAAAAAATGTTTACACCTTGTAATAGATTTCCCTAATATATATATACAAGTGAACATTGAAGTCGACACTCAGAGGCGACAGGCTGTTTCATGCTAGACGCAATCGCCAGGCCGCCTGACGATTGCGTCCAGCATGAAACAGCCTGTCGCCTCTGACTGTTGACTTAAATGTCCACTTTTATATTTATATTTACATACGCTCTATCTCTGATATTGAGCACTTTATCTCATAAATATAGCACACCTTAAAACTATATTCCTTCATATATATATACATATATAGAGAGATAGATAGATAGATAGACAGACAGAGAATGAATAACAGACACAAATAGATAGATAATGAACTGATAGAGACAGATAATGAACAGATTTAAATAGATATGGACAGATATAGATAGATAGATAATGAACAGATTTAGATAGATATGAACAGATATAGATAGATAGATAATGAACAGATTTAGATAGATAAGTAAGAGATTTAGATAGAAATGAACATATATATATATATAGATAGGTAGATAATGAACAGATAGGTAACAAACAGATTGAGATAGTTATATAGATAATAAACATATATATATATATATATATATATGTATGTATATAGTGAAAAGATAGATAGATAATTCACTAAGATTCATATGATGGAGAAGTTTAGCTTTGTACTGAATGATTTCTAGTCTGATCTATTAACTATCAATCAATCAACTAAGTTAATTTATTACGCATCAGTCATCTTTGAGTCGGTTCCGCTATATAATCGACATCAGGATATCGTAATCCCGGAGGTGCGAAGGTCATGGATATTTTCAACCTTCATTTCCCAAAATGATCCGAAGACGCGATCAAATACCTTTTAGTCATTGTCATGTGTCCAACTCTGTACTTTCAAACTTTTTCCTATTCGCACCTGTTGACACCATCAGGTAAATAGACAACCTTTCATGCCCATGCTTAGAATCCAGTCAACAACATACGTATTTCCTTTTTTACTCTTTCTATGCCTTTTTTAAGATTGAATTAAATATAAATCAATTGACAATAAGTATTCTTTCGTCACGAATTCAAACTGACGTGAGTATCTAATAAAGACGTTGCCTTTCTATAAACAACGAGCAAGACCACCTAGTAACGCCTGGGTTCGGATTATGTCTGAAATCATCATTAAGTATTTTGGCTGATTTTTATTGCGTTTTCATCGCAGAAAACTATAATTTAAATATAAGTAATAAATTTGTGAATTGATGTTTTTTTTAAGTATACAAATTGTGTTTATTTTTTATCATTTTCACTCAGACTTAGCCGAAACCAAAGAAAGAGTTGGCCTCTTGCAATTCTATATTAAATTTTATAAATATCTAAAATAAACTTAGTTAACTATCTCAGTTAAGTTTAATAAATATCTTCTTTTTCACTGTATCGTGTCCCTACAGAACTTTGGCAAACACGGCTCTCCGCAATTTCCTGTCCCCTGTAGGTCTTAATAAATGTTGAAATATATATTGCTCTACGTTGTATTGAGCACTCTTTTTAAAAGTAAATGCTACGAACAGTGGAATTTTACTCTATCTGTTCTTTCTCTCATTTATATATATATATATATATATATGTAAAAAAAGGAAGAGTAAAATTTCAACGTTCAAACATTAATTTAAAACAGCGCTCAATACAAAAGTAGAGCAATAAATATTTATTTATTATGCACTGTTAGTTTAGAACATGTACATACCCACTACAAAAGTTTACAACTTGTTTCAACGTTAAATCAACGTTTCTTCAGGTGGGAAACCGGTTAGTACCTTCATGGTTTCCCACCTGAAGAAACGTTAATTTGAGGTTGAAACAAGTTGTAAACTTTTGTAGTGGGTATGTACATGTTCTAATTTAACAGTGTATAATATATATATATATATATATATATATATATATATATATATAATGTACTTCATGAAAGGAAAATCTTGTACAGATATTTATCCAGAGATATCGAGATTAATTCAAATTACATTTGGACTCTACAATCACAAGAAATGCACAAAATGGTGGCCTTTAGCTTCCAGACATTTATTAGTCCGGCGAATTACTGTTTGGGAAACGTTGGCCAAAATGTCCAGTGGAATACACATTTTCAATTTATTGTCTAGGGGCCGCAAATCAAGTCGGTTTTCTGCAATGCACAGCATGTATTCCATAGGGAAAAATCTACACGTGTTAAATCAGGAGAAAGTGGGGGTCGTGGAACTCGATTACGAAAGATATTTTTTTTCCTTTTCTTGAGTATATATATTTTTGTCAGATTCTATATATATATATATATATATATATATATGGGATAACGATATATAATGAATAGTTTTGAAAGAAAACATGTATATATATATACATCTTCTTTAATTGTCTCACTTTTATTTATTTTTGTCATCACGTGCGCATATATATATATATAATTTATGTACACACACACACACACACACACATATATATATATATATATATATATATATATATATATATATATATAAGTATTCTGAAGAAATAGAGAGAGCGGTAAAGAGAAAGAAAGAAAAAGACAGCCAGGTTATTTTCGTAATATAATAATTAACGAACTGCTTGACAAAGCGAGCAAACTTATAATCTTCTAAGCTATTTTAACTAACAGATGAAAATTCGTATCAATAGATAAGGATGTTTTGTATCGTAAAAATAGTTTAAAGAAATGAACGGATAAAAAGTAAAATAAAATAAAACGTCTTTTCAGCAGACAGCAAAAAGAACTTGTTGAAGAATGGTGGTGGTGGTGGTGGTGGTAAGGAGGAAAATGCTAATTATAAAATAAAACGAAACCTCCCGGAGTTGCCTAGACGTAAGCCTTGGAGCTTCTAATTCGGTCCTATCTTTGGACATGACAGTTCGCACGTGTATATAATGGGGAAACAAGAAAGCCACTTTTCAAATAGGACCAGGTTGTTGTCTTCGGGAACCACGCTTTGTCTATTGAACTAACCAGCGGGTTGCCTTTGAGGTCTGCCAGCGGTGTAGGGAGCAGGCAAGCCAAATAACGCCAGCCAAGCAGAAGTCAGACCAGAACACTGAAAGAAACTCTGGACTAGCTGCTGTAAAAAAAAAAAAAAATTAAAAAAAATAAAAATAAGTAAAATAATGTGAAACGGGACTATCATAGCGACTCAAAAAGGCAGTATTTTTTTTAATGTAAGTTTTTTTTTTATCAAGGAGAAAGACGATTTCCCCTGAACTGCTTTATTCATTGTTTTGTATGGCCGTAAATGCCTGACAAGCAGAAATGTGGTTATACAGAAGGATGATGAGAATGCCATAAACAGGACCCTATAAATAACTATGAAGTTTTAGAGAAACTGGAAACAAAAAAAGGAAACTTATACTTAACACCAGGAAGAGACAGCTGAAATTTCTACAGAAGGATGCTGAGAATACCGTGGGCCGAACCTGTGAGTAACAACGAGGTTTTAAAGAAAATGGAAACAAAAAGGAAACTTATACTTAACACCAGGAAGAGACAGCTGAAATTTATACGGCACATAATGATGAAAGCTTGATACTTACGGGACGATATTTGAACACTTGGTGAGTTATTTAATGCCGAAATTAATTTCCAAAATTATATTTACGCCTGTAAGCATTTACTGGATTCATTATTGGTGCCTACTATCTGAACAACATACGATATGCAAATGACACAGTGTTGATAGCAGACACAGAAAGGAAGAACTCATACAGAAGATAGCGAAGGAAAGCGAGAAGAAAGGACTAAATATCAATTGCAAAAGACAAAATGCAAAATTTCAAATTGGAGATGCCAAAATCAGACAAGTATAACAATATAAATATTTGGGAAGTTTTTTTAAACAAAGGACGAAAATTGCTACAGTGAAATCCGAAAAGGCATTGGGATAACGAAAGATGCCTTCCAAAAGCCAAGTAAAGTATTAAGAAACAGAAAAAAAGAAAAGAGTACTGAACTGTTATGTAATCTTAGCCTTCCTATATGGCAACGAATGTTGGACAATCTCCTCACAGATGAAGAAGAGACTTGAAGCAACAGAAATGTTGTTATAATTAAAGGATGCTGAAAATACCATGGACAGAGCATGTGAGCAACGATGAAGTCAATAGCAACAAACAGGTCACTTATACTAATAGTTGAAATTTCAAGGGAACACAATGAGGAAAGAGGGCTTGGAAAATCGGATACTCACAGGACAGATTGAAGGTAAGATTGACAGAAGAAAGCAACGCATACCTGGTGAGCTTGAATGAACGGTTGGCTGAGCAGGGTTTGGGAGAAATGGCAAAAAGATAAAATTTATTAAGAGCTACAAAGGACAGGAAATTGTGGAGAGTCATGATAGCCAACGCCTTGAGGAGACACGGTACATAGAAGAAAATGATTAAAGATTTCACTCATCAATTTGTAAGCTTTCGCCGGTTTGTTTTAAGAAGATCTAAAGAAGAATCAGCAATATTATCGGTCCTGATCTGGCGGTTCGGCTTCAGTCAATTTCCCACTGCTGTAAGGTTGCCTCCCTGTGACTTTTCAATAAATACTTTAATGGTAATTGTCCGGGTGAGCACCAAACACATGAATTGTACATACGGGGACTAGTTAGGATGTTCATAGAGATATTGAGGCATTAAGGTGGATATTGTAGGAATGGTAAGTAAGAATGGCGCAAGGAATATTGTGGTATATTTGGGTTAGTGATCCTGGCTAGATAAGTTTAAACTTAAGACAGAAGATGTGTTTTCTCCATTCCTCATTTTGGACTTGTGCCACATTTTTTAATTCAACGAATAAATAATGCTCATTGCTGCGGCATCTAGACTTTTTGAATTTAAGCGCAGTACTAGACTGGCGTCAAGATCTCATCAATTTACAGTTGGACTGGCTAAATGTAACCGTAAATTCTATGCTAACATTTTTTTTTCGCAATCCTCGCTTGCAGAACTCCATTCCGGCTCCATGCTTCCCAGTCAACTCCAATCTCCCAAAATTTAAATGCGGTGTCAATCGCTATCTGCTGTCCTCCTGATTACTCTTTTCTTTTCCCGTTTATTATTAACTAGCAGTAGAGCCTGGCGTTGCCCGGGGATGTAACAGTAAGAGATAGATCAAGTATCGACCATCATAAAGACTGAAAAATAAAATTGACAAAGATTATTGTTTAAGGTTGACGGACATGTATGTCTTAATTAGTTTTTTTGTTTTTGTTTTACGAATTGGTCAAACCCAAACTCACAAAAACATTGTTTTCAATCATTGAGTCTATCCATTGAATAGAATTTTATTATAAACAATTGTCTTGTAAATGGAATTTTTAAAGCATTCTGAATATAAAAATAAAGAAAAAAGTGTGCAAGACAATAAGAAACACTACCTGCCAAAAAAAAAGTGAAGTTTTGTTGAAATCGGTTGAAAAATATAGGAAATCCGATCCCACATATAAACGAACACACACACACAAACAACCTGGGTTTTATAATAAGTATAACTCGATATGAGTTGTCTCCCTTTCATTCTGATGACAGAATTGTATTTTATCTTTTTTTCAAATTGATTTCATGCAAAAACAATTGTTTTTCCAAATTTTGTTGCTGTCAGAACCACCGCAAGGTAATCTTACGTAGTCCTGTGTAGTTTTGTTGAAATCGGTTGAAAAATGTAGGAAATCCGATCCAATATATAAACGTACAGACACACACAATCTGCGTTTTATAATAAGTAAGATGTTTCTGTTCCTAATTCTTCTACACCCAGTGACCCCTTTGTGTCATAGAAGCTTTACAGCTTTGCTTGCAGATTACCAAACAGGAATCACTTGCCGTCCAGAGGAGAAACTTTAAATCCAAGGAGAGTCATTTTAGTCTGAAGAGTAACTTTAGCTATGGAACGTATTTTATCTAGTGCAGACCTGAACATTTTAAAAAGTGAGAAAAGCCATTTGATCGCGGGAAATAGCTGCGGGTCAATAAAGGTACATTTTTAGAGTAAATTACGGCGTATAAATGCAATTGATACACATACATTGTTCGGTTGAGTGCTTGGTTGTGAAATTAATTAGATAGTTGTTTATTAAAATTTGAAAATTAAAGTAAAAAAAAAGCGGGGACAAAAAGGTGGATTCATATCTTTCCCAAGGGTATTTACGCGTAAGCAAATGTCATGAATCCAACTAAGTCAACGCGTGAGTGGATAAAAGCGTTGGTTAATCCGTCCCGGCTATGACGATAAACTACATCCGCGTCCTGGGTAAAACGATAGACCAAGTCCAACAGCAAGGCCTCTGATCAGGAGGTTTTGAGGATCGTGGAATCACTTCTTAATTGCTGGTGTTCCTAGGTCTGCCTTAACCCGGAGTGGTAGCACCTGTTAGGGTCCCAGTTATTCCCATCGACATAAAGTTGCATCCCTGTGACGTTTCTATAAATACTTTAATGGTAATTGTCCGGATGAGCTTTTCGCTATGGTACCTGGACTTTAAGAATTTAAGCGCTATACGAGATTGGTATCAGGATCTCATCAATTTGCAGTTGAAATGGTTAGATGTAACCGTAAGTTCTATGCTAATAGCTTCTTCTCTTGTACTTTTCGCTTTCTGAACACTCTTCCACCTCCATGCTTTCCAGTCAACTTTGATTTTCAAAAGTTTAAATGTTAATCGTTACCTACTGTGTGTGTTTTTTTTATGGCAAATTACTCTTCTTTTGTTCTCGCTCCTTAGTGGCTTTATTGCCTTTCTTGGGGGTGAATTCGATTATTAAATATAAACAAAGAGGGATGACGAGAAATCTTTTTTTTTCCATGGAGTGTTAAAAGCATTATTTAGATACAAAGGCAATGAAATATTGGTTGAATAATATCATGCTTCTATAAAACTGAAAATTTTCGTACGTACGCAATCGCACGCCGAATTTATTCTGAAGAGCAGAAGAAAATTTACTATTTTGAAAACCTCTCGCGGGCCATATGCAACCTATTTGCTGTGTTTTTATGTAATGACCTGAGTTAGGGCAAATATTAGAAATTAAATAAAATGGAAGTTTTATGATCTACTGGTGTAAGGATTTCCTTTTTTCCATTTAATTGCAATCATGAAATCATGTTGAATCCCACGTGTAGTATCGAGCCACAGACACACTACATTAGGTGGAGTTGTTACGGTTTCCGTAACAAGTAGATTTTGAGGGTGTCTAGTTGCCAGTCCCACAGCCAAACGGCTTTGAATTCAGTTGTTGGTCTAGACCGTTTGTCAACCAAAGAGCTGAGATTAACTTACTATTTAATCTATAGCTGCGCTTTCCAGCTTTGATTGTCAACCAGTCTAGGAGAAGTATAACTCTGAATTCAAAATCGTTTGGTTAGCGATAGCAACATCACCCCGTAAAAAAAACAAAAGAAAAACTACTTGCTACATAACATAAAGCGGCAGTACCTATTGGGGTGAGGTTCTGGCTCTATGCCGCGCCGGTGAGTTCACAGGGTTTTCATATATACAAGATATTTGTCGATGGATATAAACAAGAAACAAGTACCGTAATTGCCATACGCATTTTTTTTCTAAAAAATAAGCAAAATTAGGGGTGTGTATTGTGCACAGCAATACAAAATCTTTAAAAAATTGCCGTTTCATAAGTCGATTTCAGTTGCGAAATGACTACTAACCACAAACATACGTCAATTTGGCACTAACATTCGGCGATTTCGACCCTATAACGACGTCAAATACAATCATATGTACCTAACAATACTTAAAAATGTAAAATAAAATAAGAATTATCATAAAACTAAATTAGAATAATATTATTCTCTGTTTAAAACCATTTTAAAAAAAAATAAGATAGGAAACGCTGGCCGCAATGAAATTGGAGAGGTACAATTTATAGGTTTGGTTACTAAACATTTTCCCACACTTTCAACACAAGTTCAGGAGTACGTATTATGGATGAAGGCGTATTATACATGAGTAATTACGGTAAATATAAAAATTTTGCGAACTTGTGTCATCTACATATAAAATTCCGTGACTTCCGTTAGTCACGCCCTCTAATTGACCAATCAAAATCAAGTTTTGGGGAGAAGTGCAAACAAATAAGGGGGTGTCAACAAATAAGGGGGGTGTCAACAAATAAGGGGGGCAATAAATAAGGGGCCAGCAAATAAGGGGTCAACAAATAAGGGGGGCAACAAAGTTTTACTAGGATGCGTAGCTTAGTACGATAAATTTTTATTAATTTTTTGAAAAATTAAAAGGTTTATTATTAACATACGAAATTAAACATTTTACTATTTAACATACAAAATACTCCCACTACTTCAAAAACAATTTAATGATTAAAATAACAAATACTTATTTAATAAAAATGTGATATTGTTTTTTGCATATCCTTTCTTAAGGTTTTTATATATACAAAAATCTAATCAGTTCGCCCTCTATTTGCGAGAACTATAAACAAATCCCAAGGCCAGACACTTCAAAAATTCTGAATTTGGCTCCAGAAAGAAATATGTTCGCATGGCCAGTTCTGTGTTGCATGCTCAAGAGTAAAAAATCTTCAGAATTTATTCTTTGCTGTTAAAAAGGAAAATAGAAAATTAAAAAAAAAATATTGTTTATCCTGAAGTCCTATAAGATTAAATAAATTATTAAACCGCGAAGTAAGGTTTTTGTCAAACAAATCAGCTTCTTCAAATTTCAGCGATTGATTTCCAAATTGAACGAAATGTAGAGTTTGTAAATCTCGACAAAAAATGTTAGTGATAAATTCAATAATACTAAATACTTTGAGAATTTAAATACAGGTCAGCTTGTTGCAAAAAAATTCTAGTAAAGAAAATTATATAAAAAAAAACTTGTTAGGATTTAAAGCCGGAAAGCAAACGTTTTATCCACTCAGCGGTAAGTGTAGTGTGTCGGTTATCAACGCGGGAAGTGGAATCGGTATACCGAGTTCAAATTCCTACCCAGGTAGCCTCATTGTTTTTCACACAAATAATCTTGAGAAAATGATAAATACAGTTATTCTCTTCCGGTTGTGGGCTAAAGAGCACATCAAAGTAGAGTGTTCGGTCAAGGAAAATGAAAACTCTGAAGAGAGCTTTTATCAGACTTTGTAGCCCTCTGTGCACGATTTCGTTTTTAACAATTCTTTCATTTTGTTCTACGCAAACCTTACCTATTATAAGCAAATCAGTTCTAAAAATGGGACCTTTCGGCTTTAATACGTCGAAATCAACAGAAGAATGCACCACACACACACGCACGCACACACATACACACACATATGTAAATAAGTACAGTGGGTTTACTAGGGTGCGTAAAAACATCGAAGTAGGGTTTTTATCAAAGTATTTTTCCAAACAAATCAGCTTATTCAAATTTCATCGATTGGTTTGTAAAATTCGACAGAAATGTTAGCCATAACTTCAACAATATTAAATACTGTAAGGATTTCAACACGCGTCAGCTTGTTGCAAAAAAACAAATCCTAGCTGTAGAAAACGGTTCGTGAGAATCCGTTGCAAATCCTTAGGATCCGATTAATATTATAAGTAAACAATTTTTGAAGCTATCATATCACAATTTTTTCCGGTTCTATCTTTCCCAAGAAGTCATGGCAATTCACAGATAATAAAGAAAAGGAATCTGTGGGTATCCATGATCGCTAACATCCTGGAGGAATATTATTGTAAATCAATTCGCTCCAATGCCAATGAAATACAAGGAGCTACTGGGAGTGAAAGGGATGGGGAGACTTTAGAAGGAACCGGAAACCCAATCTTAAACAGGAAACAAGGGATAAACATCTACTTCTGTTCAAAAAAAAGGGAAGAAATGTGAACAGTACGATACTTGAACCCATGTACCTCTATTGAGGGAAGAAAATAAATAAAAATGTCAACAAATAAATCGCAAATAAAATTTTAGGGTTTAGACGGAGACATTAGAAATATAGAGTTGAAGTAGACTTTAGAAGGAACCGGAAACCCAATCCTAATCAGGAAACAAGGAATAAACCTCTACTCCTGTTCAAAAACTAGGGAGGAGTGTGAATCGGACGAAATGCGAACCTATCTACTCCTATTGAGTAAAAATAGATGGAAAATAAAATTTCAGAGTTTAGGAGGAGACGTTAGGGGTATAGAGCTGAAGCAGACTTTAGAAGGAACCGAAAACACAGTCCTATATAGGAAACAAGGGATAAACCTCTACTCCTGTTCAAACGACCGGAGAGTTCAGAGTGTTAACCGGTCTATTAATCTTATTATTGTATGAAAAAATAGCAACTATTTGTCATCAGCGTTGTCAGAGAAAGCAAGAAATTGAATTAGTAACCCAAGTTGATGCTAATTATTTTTTAAAATAGCCCAAAATATCGCAAGTAACGAAATTCAAGATTTGTAGAGCTCGGTGTTCAAGAGCAGCCCAATCTAGCCACCCTATCCAGCGGAGTAATGAGATTTCGGACGTATTTCTTAAGATTTCTCTTTCTCTCTTTTTACCTTTCTTAATTTTCCCCCTTTTAAACCAATTAGAAAATAAACTCGTGGTTTTAATATCCCTTTCTCATTCAAGCGAACTATAAAAATAAAAATTGGAAATATATTGCAATTTAAATGGTTGCTGGGAAATTTGAGCTGGGAAAGTCAAGACAAGTTAAACTTTGAATCAAGAAAAATGCTTAGATCATTAGCGACGATAAGCAACGGTCGGTCCGTCCTACAAAACACATTGTGGATTACTGATTTCGGCAAATCGACTCGGTAATTGTTTTCTCATATTCATTTCCGCGTACTTACCTACCTGGAAATCTGTATAGCCGGCAAAAAGGCTTTCAGTAAACAAAAGAAGACCAGACACGGTTCATCAAAAGAAAATTAATCGCTTCTTAGATTTCTCTTGATCTCTTGTCCCCCCGCTGTATCTCGTTTACTCTCCCTCGAGCTCTTTCTTCCTTTTTGTGTCAAATTTCTGTCTTTCCCTCGAGCGTCAGTTTTCTGTCTCTCTTTCTTCTGTCAGTTTTCTGTCTCTCTTTCTTCTGTCAGCTTTCTGTCTTTCTTTCTCGTCTTAGATTTCCGTCTTTCTTTCTACTGTCAGCTTTCTGTCTCTCTTTCTTGTGTCAGCTTTCTATATTTCTTTCTACTGTCAGCTTTCTGTCTTTCTTTTGTCAGATTTCTATCTTTCTTTCTAGTGTCAGCTACCTGTCTTCCTCTCTTTTGTCAGCTTCTGTCTTTCTTTCTTTCTTTCTTTCTTTCTTTCTAGTGTCAGCTACCTGTCTTCCTCTCTTTTGTCAGCTTCTGTCTTTCTTTCTTTCTTTCTTTCTTTCTAGTGTCAGCTTCCTGTCTTCCTCTCTTTTGTCAGCTTCTGTCTTTCTTTCTTTCTTTCTTTCTTTCTTTCTTTCTTTCTTTCTTTCTAGTGTCAGCTTCCTGTCTTCCTCTCTTTTGTCAGCTTCTGTCTGTCTTTCTTTCTTTCTTTCTTTCTTTCTTTCTTTCTTTCTTTCTTTCTTTCTTTCTAGTGTCAGCTTCCTGTCTTCCTCTCTTTTGTCAGCTTCTGTCTTTCTTTCTTTCTTTCTTTCTGTCTTCCTCTCTTTTGTCTTTCTGTCTTCCTCTCTTTTGTCAGCTTCTGTCTTTCTTTTATTTCTTTCTTTCTTTCTTTCCTTTGTCAGCTTTCTGTCTTCCTCTCTTTTATCAGCTTCTTTCTTTCTTTCTTTCTTTTTTTCTTTCTTTCTTTCTCTTTTTCTTTCTTTCTTTCTTTCTTTCTTTCTTTTGTCAGCTTTCTGTCTTCCTCTCTTTTGTCAGCTTCTGTCTTTCTTTCTTTCTTTCTTTTGTCAGCTTTCTGTCTTCCTCTCTTTTGTCAGCTTCTGTCTTTCTTTCTTTCTTTCTTTCCTTTGTCAGCTTTCTGTCTTCCTCTCTTATATCAGCTTCTTTCTTTCTTTCTTTCTTTCTTTCTTTCTTTCTTTCTTTTGTCAGCTTTCTGTCTTCCTCTCTTTTGTCAGCTTCTGTCTTTCTTTCTTTCCTTTGTCAGCTTTCTGTCTTCCTCTCTTATATCAGCTTCTTTCTTTCTTTCTTTCTTTCTTTCTTTCTTTCTTTCTTTTGTCAGCTTTCTGTCTTCCTCTCTTTTGTCAGCTTCTGTCTTTCTTTCTTTCTTTCTTTCTTTTGTCAGCTTTCTGTCTTCCTCTCTTATATCAGCTTCTTTCTTTCTTTCTTTCTTTCTTTCTTTCTTTCTTTCTTTTGTCAGCTTTCTGTCTTCCTCTCTTTTGTCAGCTTCTGTCTTTCTTTCTTTCTTTCTTTCCTTTGTCAGCTTTCTGTCTTCCTCTCTTATATCAGCTTCTTTCTTTCTTTCTTTCTTTCTTTCTTTCTTTCTTTCTTTCTTTCTTTCTTTCTTTCTTTTTTGTCAGCTTTCTGTCTTCCTCTCTTTTGTCAGCTTCTGTCTTTCTTTCTTTCCTTTGTTTCTTTCTTCTTCCTTTCTTATTTCCTTTTCTTTCTTTCTTTCTTTCTTTCTTTCTTTCTTTCTTTCTTTTCAGCTTTCTTTCTTCCTTCTTTGTCAGCTTTCTGTCTTTCTTTTTTTCTTTCTTTCTTTCTTTCTTTTTCTTTCTTTCTTTCTTTCTTTTCTTTCCTTTGTCAGCTTTCTGTCTTCCTCTCTTTTGTCAGCTTCTTTCTTTCTTTCTTTCTTTCTTTCTTTCTTTCTTTCTTTCTTTCTTGTGTCAGCTTTCTGTCTTCCTCTCTTTTGTCAGCTTTTCTTTCTTTCTTTTTTCTTTTTTCTTTTTTGTGTCAGCTTTCTGTTTTCCTTCTTTTGTCATCTTTATGTATTTCTTTCTATCTTGTGTCAGCTGTCTCTTTTTCTTGTGTCAGCTTTCTTCCTTTCTTTCTTTCTAGTGTCAGTTTTCCATCTTTCTTTTGTCAGTTTTCTGTCTCTCTTTTTAGTGTGTCAGCTTTCTGTTTTTCCTTCTTTTGTCAGCTTTCTATCTTTCTTTCTAGTGTCAGCTTTTTGTCTCTCTTATTTTTATCAGTTTTCTTTCTTGCTTTGCGTCTTCCTCTCTTTTGTCAGCTTTCTTTCTTTCTTTCGTTCTTTCTTTTGTCAGCTGTCTCTCTTTCTTGTGTAGAGCTTTCTTTCTTTCTTTCTTTCTTTCTTTCTTTCTTTCTTTTGTAAGCTTTCTCTCTTTCCTGTGTAGAGCTTTCTTTCTTTCTTTCTTTCTTTCTAGTGACAGCTTTTCATCTTTCTTTCTTTTGTCAGCTTTCTATCTTTCTAGTGTCAGCTTTTTGTCTCTCTTATTTTTATCATCTTTCTTTATTGTGTCAGCTTTGCGTCTTTCTTTCTTTCTTTCTTTCTTTCTTTCTTTTGTAAGCTTTCTCTCTTTCCTGTGTAGAGCTTTCTTTCTTTCTTTCTTTCTTTCTTTCTTTCTTTCTAGTGACAGCTTTTTCATCTTTCTTTCTTTTGTCAGCTTTCTATCTTTCTAGTGTCAGCTTTTTGTCTCTCTTATTTTTATCATCTTTCTTTATTGTGTCAGCTTTGCGTCTTTCTTTCTTTCTTTCTTTCTTTCTTTCTTTCTTTTGTAAGCTTTCTCTCTTTCCTGTGTAGAGCTTTCTTTCTTTCTTTCTGTCTTTCTTTTCTAGTGTCATCCTTTTTGTCATTTGTTCATGTGCCTGCATTCCATCTCTCTTTCTTTTTCCTTCACTAATGCAGCATATTCTTCCTTCTTGGATGCATTTTGTTCTTCATATGCCTCATATTTTTTTTATCTTTTTTTATTTCTTATCTTCTCCTTCTGTCCCCTCGGGATCTTTTCTCTTTCTCCTTGTTATCTTTTACCGGTATTCTATCTCTCTCTATTATTTTCTCTCCTTTTTTTTTTCTCTCTCTCTCTCTATTTTTTGTCTCCCCCATTTTTCTCTTTTGTTTTCGTTGTTCGCTCTATTTGTTAGCTCTTACACATTTCTACTCTCTGTTATCTCCAGCTTCTATCTACTTATTCTATTTCTCTTTTTCCATTCTTCCTCTCTCTCTCTTTTCTTTTTAAATGAACTTGCCCTCTTTTCTTCTTCCCTGATTATCTCTCTCGTTTTTATCAGTATCTTTCTTCCTTTCTTTCTTTCTTTTAATTTATTATCTATGTTTCTTTGTATTTGCGCTTTCTCTCTTCTGCTTATCTTTCTCTTTTATTGTCCTTTCTCCTGTCTTTTTCTTCCGTTTTCTTTCAACTGTTTTTCCATCAATTTCTTCTTCTTCTTCTTCTTCTTCTTCTTCTTCTTCTTCTTCTTCTTCTTCTTCTTCTTCCGCTTATCTCTTTTCTGTCTTTCTTTCTTCTCCCGTATAATTACTTTTTCTTCGCCCTCTTTCTTTGTTTACTATATCTCTCCCTTTCCACCCTCTTATCCTCTCTTTCCCCCTCCTTGCTTATCTCTGTCGTTTTTGTTGTTCTTTCTCCGGTCATTCTTTCTTTTTTCTTTTTCTTTGCCCTCTTTCTTTGTTCGCGTTCTTCTCTTCTTAATTCTCTCTCTTTCCACCCTTTTCGCCTATCTCACGCTCTCTCTCTATCCCTCTAATCTATCCTTTTTCGTTGTACTTTGTCTTGTCTTTCTATCTTATCCTTTCCTTTTCTTCACACTCTTTCTTCATATTTTCTTCTTATCGCTATCTTTTCGTCGTTTTTCTTCTCTTCCCCTTCTGCCCTTTCTATTTTCGTTCTTCTTCCTCCTTTTTTTTTTCATTCTCCTTCTTTTTTTATCTCCCTTTGTTCACATCCACTTCTTTTCTTTCTCTTTCCGTTTTTCTCTCTTTTCTTCCTTTCTCACTGCACCTTCTCTTTCTCTTTTATCCTTGTTCTTTCTTCTGTCTTTCTTTTTTCACCATTTTCGCCATCCTCTTTCTTCAATTTATTTTCTCATCTCTCTCTCTCTTTCTCTCTGTCTCTCTCTATTTCGCCGTTCTCTCTTTTCTTCTCTCACTCCTTTCTGCTTTTTTTCCTTTTCCTTGTTCAATCTACTGTATCTTTTCATTCGGCTTTCTTTTTGTTCTCTCTCTCTCTCTCTTTGTTCATATTAACTTATAATCTCTTTTCTCGCTCTCTCTCTCTCTCTTTCCCTCTCCATCTCTCACTTATCTCTACCCTTTTTCGCTGTTCGCTCGCCTGTCTTTCTTTCTTTCTTTCTTTCTTTCTTTCATTTTCTACCTTCTTTATTTGTCAAACTTTCTCTTTATTATTTCTCCTTCGATTGGGTGGTTGATTGATTGATTCTTTCTTTCTTTCTTTCTTTCTTTCTTTCTACTTCTGACCTCTTTCTCTTTTTCGCCCTCTTTCTTTGTTCGCTTTCTCTTCTGCTTATCTCTCTTTCGGCTCTCACTCCCTCTCTCTTTCGTCTCTCTCTCTCTCTTTCTTCTCTTCCTCTCTGTCATCACAGTTGAAGCGACAATGAGCAACCTTTCCTGAATTAACTTTGTTGTTTGCGTTCATGAATGCGTTTATTTGTTTATCTGTTCGAGCTTGTGTGTGAGTGCATACGACTGGACATCCACGTAAACGCCAACGCCTACAAAACCTCTCCAGGTATGATTGTCTAATTAAAGGTAAATTTGATTTATATCACTAGCTGTCACCCTTGGACTGGCGGGCAGTATTTCAAAGGATAATAAAGAAGTAATAAGCAAAGTCTTCTTTCTCATATTCTTGAAACGAGACTTGAAACTAGTGAAGCCTTGGTCACTCTAAACAAAATTCATCCTTTCCATCCGTATTCTTATTATTATTATTATAATTGCCATTCTTATTATGACGATATCAGGAGTTGATCAGTGAATACGTACATTTTAATGAATGATTGAACATGTGTGTTCCTCTCTGTGTGTGTATTTGTGTGTGTATTTTAAAAGAAGAATTTCCGGCTGTCTATTTCTCATTTCAGTCTTCTTTTTCCTTCCTTTTCACACAGAACAAATACACTTATTATTATTATTATTTCCTTTGATTCCTGTTGTATACACATTTCCTTCCGGGCCCCAACCAGAAACCTAAGGTCAGAAATGGCTTCAGGGCATTTTGCACTGATCATTTTTGTAAAAAAAAAAAAAAAAAAAAATAAGCTAAGATCACATATTTTACATAGATAAAGCTTTCCTTAATGTGTGAGCTGTACTTGTACAATATTTTGTATTTCTTCAATGTATCTTCAAAAAACCAGCTTGTTTGGTATGTGCAGAGTATTGGCCATTATTATTATTATTGTTATTATTATTATTATTTGCGATGTCAGACGCCTTCGCGTTGTCACTTTTGTGATGTCAGCGAATGCTTGTTATCACGTTCGTAATGCACGTTGTAGTCGAGACTTTGGAATCGTAGATACTATTAGTAACTCCTTCGAATAATACTCACACTAGTAATACTTGTTCAAACAGTAACCGCCGAATAGTAATCCGTAGAGTGATCAGTATAGAGAAATAGTAGAGAGAATAGTAGAGATAGTTGCGATCAATTAGACGCCATCTGTCCTTCTTTACGGCAGCGAATGTTGGACGATTTTCTCAAAGATGAAGAAGAGACTCGAGTCGACGGAGATGGAGCTCTATAGAAGGCTGCTAAGGATATCATGGACCGAGCGTGTGAGCAACGATGAGGTCTTAGAGAAGATGCAAACAAAGAGGAGGCTTATATTTAACAGCAGGAAGAGGTAGCTGAAGATTCTGGGGCTCATAATGAGGAAGGACGACCTAGAGAATCTGATACTCACATGTCGAATAGAGGGAAAGAAAGACAAGGGAAAACAACGCATGACATACCCAGCGGCCTTAAGCAAGTGGATGACAGAACATGGTCTGGGAGAGGGGGCGGAGGGGAGGAACTTGTTGAGAGGTGCAAGGGATAGAGGGAGCCATTATCGCCTACGTCCTGAAAGGACACGGCACATAGAAAGAAAGAAAAGATCTACTTATTAGAAATGGAATCACCTG
>CAHIKZ030000606.1:812500-832500 GCA_903632075.3 Acanthosepion pharaonis
TATATATATTTTATATAATCTATATATATATATTTATATATAATCTATATATATTTAAATATAATCTATATATATTTATATATAATCTATATATATATATATAATGTATCTATCTATATATATTTATATATATAATCTATCAAATATATATAATCTATCAATATATATATATATATATAATAATAATAATAATAATAATAATAATAATAATAAAAAGAACAGTAATATATATAATCCGGTGTTCTTATAGATATTTTTATTTTTACAAAACAGTGCTCAATATAAATTTACAGAGCATAAATATTATAAATTAACTGATTTAAAATATGTTTTTTTCGCTACACAGTAATAACCATGTTGAAAAACCGAAACTAAAAACTTCAAATTTAATTTATTAAATTAAAAGCATTAGTTATGTTTCACCTTCAAGTGAATTTTGGAATAACTTATTTTAAAATTTACTGAGTTTTAAGCGCGCATATAAGTTCATGATTTCCTGTTTCCAAGGATGCAGAGAAATCCAGTTATTTAGTCAAGGACGGTATATATATACATAACGTGTATATATAGCGTATATATATATATATATATATATATATATATATATATATATATATATATATATATATATATATATAACGAGTGTAACAGCCAAATTTTCCAAATCATCTAACAGCATAATTGTCCATCACACAAAATGTTTAATATCTAAAAAAAATCAGTTTCATTTCAGATTTTCAGATAAGACATTTAGCCATATTGACATCTTTTGTCGTAATAATCGCTAAAAAACCCTTTTAGTTATTCAGCTAGAAACGGAACTGTTTAAAATCATTTCATCACGATTCTTTTGTTAAGCGTGGAGAGTAATTATAAATTTTTATTGCTTATTGAGTCCAGTAGTGTTATAAAAACCTCGGAGAATTACAGAAAGATACAACAGTTGAAAGCTTAATCTGACAATTGGACAATTTTGCTTTTACACGATTTGGACAATTTTGCTGTTACACCCTGTATATATCTCTCTCTCTCTCTCTCTCTCTATATATATATATATATATATATATATATATATAATCTATGCACACACACATATATATATATAATTTAGGCACACGCACACATATGTTTTTATACACACACACACACACACACACACACACACACACACACATATATATATATATATATATATATATATATATATATATATGGGAGAACTTTTTGTTAGCATTTCCTATCTATGCATAATTATAACCACTTATTACCCCTTCCCTTCAAAGGCATATATAGTTACATCAAGAAAAACGTTACTTTAATCCGATGAAGTCCTAAAGGACGAAACTACTTTATATATATATATATATATATATATATATATATATATATAATGTTCTATCTCTCCTCTCAAGATCATCCTTCTCTTTTTCTCGTGTTGTTTTCTATCCTATTTGTCTTTTCTTTTTCTTTTGATTTATCTCTATCTATCTATCTATCTATCTATCTATCTATCTATCTATCTATCTATCTATCTATCTATGTCCGTCTCTTCAGATCTATCTATCTATCTATCTATCTATCTATCTATCTATCTATCTTTTCATGGTTCATGTATCATTATCTGTTTGTACACGTGCGGCGAACTATGTTGTTTGTGGGAGTGTCAGTTTCTAATTATCTATTATCTAATAGATTCGCGAATATGCTTTGTACCTGCCGAAGAGTAATTCTAAAAACAGGCGTTGCGTGCAAGGGTTTTACGCCGTTCAAGAATTGATGTATCATATTCACAGAACGACATTTTTCATCCCGACAAAATGTTGCGATGTTAGACTTTTATTTACTTTTAATTTATTTAATCGAATTCACCCCATACAAGACAGTATAGCCACTAAGACACAAGGAGTTATTGGGTGTGAAAGAATTAGAAAACAGAAACATTATTAAGAAGCGAGAAAAATAGAAGAGTAATTATGAAGACAGTAGATAGTGATTGACATTGCATTTAAATTGTTGAAGAGTAAAGTTGGCTGGAGAGCATGGAACCGGAAGGGAGTTCCACAAGCGAGAAGTGTGAGAAAAGAAAAATTACGGTTACATCTAGCCAAGTCTATTGTAAATTAATGAGACATCGTCGCCTAGTACTGTGCTTAAATTCATAAAGTCTAGGTACCATAGCGAAGACTTCATCCGAACAATTATCATGAAAGTATTTATAGAAAAGTCAAAGGGAGGAAACTTTACGGCGGTGGGAAAGAAGACTAAAGCCGAGACGCCAGATCAGGACCAATTATATTGCGGATTTTATTTTGGATTTTGTGAGTGATTTCTAAATACATAGCAGGAGCACCGGGCCATATGTAGCAGCAATATTCTAAGCATGGATGAATGGTAGACTTATAGATATGTAAGATAGATTATTGCAAGGAAAATTGTCTAGCACGACACAGTGAAACACCTTTCTTAACAGCTGACCTAGCAATGGATTCAATATAGTCTTTTCACCTCATGTCAACTGAGAACGTTAGCCCGAGAGTTTCTCTCGTGGAGGTTAGCATCAGTCATGTTGATGGAAGGCAGAACGAATCTCTCAGATGAAAAAAATCGAAATAGAAATCAGTTTTGTTTTGGGGGCGTTAAAATTGACAAGTCATTCTTTGCTCCAGTTAATAACAGACTGTAAATTGATGAAAGCTTGTTGCTAATCTAGTACTGCGCTTAAATTCAAAATGTCTAAGTACCATAGCGATGACCTCATCCGAACAAATATCATGAAACTATTTATAGAAAAGGGACAGGAAATAAACTTTACGGTGATGGGAAAAAACTAAAGCCGAGATGCCAGATCAGAACCAATAATATTGTGGATTGCTCTTTGAATTTTATCAATGATCTCTAAATATGTAGCAGAAACACCGGACCATATGTGGCAACACTATTCTAAGCATAGACGAATTGTAAACTTATAAATATACAAGATAGATTTTGGAGAGAAAAACTGTCTCGCACGACACAGTTAACCAACATTATTAGCAGCAGACCTAGTAATAGATTCAATATAGTCTTTCCACTTCATGTCAGGAAGGAATGTTAGCCCGAGAAGGTTAGCATCAGCCATGCTGAGGGAAGGCAGAAATCAGTCTCTCAAACGATTGGTAGGAAGCAGTTTTGTTTGGGGGCGTTAAAATTAACAAGCCATTTTTTTTTTTTTGCTTTAATCTTCACATTTTAACAAAGAACTATTTATATTTACATTGTTCGAGCTGTTGTCCTCATCTTTATTGACACATTCACGACGTTTCGATCGTTTAACGCTCCGGCCTCTTAGGGTGATATTTATTGGAATTTTGAATTGAACACTTCATTTAGTTCACATGGCTAGATTGTTTTAATTCCACGTGCCAATGCCTTTGGCTGTCCGAGTTTTAGTTAATCCCCCTTGATAACTCAATTCTCCAGGATTTTTGTTCTCTCTTCTGTGGCCTGGGATAGAACTCCCAACTCATTGTGTCAAGTCACTTTTAGATCAATCAACCAGCGCTTTTATTCACTAGGCCATGTTGATAAAAGTCTTGGCCTACTTGGGTTCATTATATTCACACCGCAAATACCCTTGGGAAAGATATGAATTCACCTTTTCTGCCCCCCCCATATATGGGTTAAAGTAGTATGACTTTTCTTTCTGGAAATCATTATCTCCAACAAATTTTTAATACAATGTTCACTTCAACCTCTCTCTCTCACAGGCGGGATGTAGCAAGCCTCTCGTTGCTCTACCGCTACTTCCACGGAAAGTGCTCAGACGAACTACATTCCCTGGTCACGTCAAGTCAAACTTTCACGACAAGAACACGCCATGTAGAAGACCACCTACATTCCCTCTGTGTTTCATCGGGGAGTTCCACTTGAGCACTGCAGACCACTGCCATGTGAACCGACTCCCAACAGGATGTTTTCAGATCACTGCAATCTTAGCATGGTCATGGCTCGAGTTAAACTTTATTTCCTCTTTACACACACACAAATATATATTCTAATATATATATATATATATATATATACAACGGGAATATATATATATGTATATATATATATATATATATATATATATATATATATATATATACATATATATATATATATATATATATATATATATACATATATATATATATAAAAATATATATATATATATATATACATATATATATATATATATATATATATATATATATATATATATATATATATATATATATACATATATATATATATATAGAGCATATATATATAAGATACAATATACATATATATATGAATAACAGAGGATTCAAATATATATATATATATATATATATATATTATAAATAAAAAACATATACTGAATAAATTTAAGATCCTGAATATTTAATCTATACACACACACACACACACACACACACACACACACATATATATATATATATATATATATATATATATATATATATATATATATATACGACTGAATGGTGAATTCGATCTTAACTGGGTCCCCATAGTTCCGGCCTTGTGCCATATCTAAGCTACGCATCGAGTCACTTTCATGAATGGGTATCAATCATACACACACACACACACACACATATATATATATATATATATATATATATATATATAAATGTGTGTGTGTGGTTTATGTGGGATTGTAGATTCTACATAAACCCAAATTTAAAAAAAATTAATCAGTTTGTCTGACGATCGCTAAAGCGTGAAACACAGGGTCACAAACTCACATCTCTCCAACCAAATATATATATATATGTGTGTGTGTGTGTGTGTGTGTGTAACTTATTTATATATATATATATATATATATATATATATATATATATATATATATATGAAAATATATAATTATGTAGACTATTTTCCTTATGATTATTTTTCGAATGAATATATATATATGTGTGTGTGCTGGCGCGTGTGTAAAATATTTTCACATAGAGCGTATCTGTAAAGGAATAAAAAGACAAGAGAAAACACTATTCTCAACCGACGATTTTCATCATATATATATATATATATATATATATAGATATATTAAACTGCTGAATATTTCACTGCATAATATTATAAAATAAACTCTTTTTAATCATTAGGCTACGAACATAATGATGTAAATGCGTAGAATGATGTAACGACACTATGCAATAATTTCAGTTATAACTCAACTCTCAATAGCTTTTAA
The DNA here is from genome assembly GCA_903632075.3 of Acanthosepion pharaonis. Taxonomy (NCBI): domain Eukaryota; kingdom Metazoa; phylum Mollusca; class Cephalopoda; order Sepiida; family Sepiidae; genus Acanthosepion; species Acanthosepion pharaonis. The sequence continues at coordinate 817,731 of CAHIKZ030000606.1, forward strand.
TAATAAACAAACAACGGAAATAAAAACTCTAATCGGGGAAAAAAACAAAGAAGAAAAACAAACACGTAGGATGATGTAAAATGATTAAAATACTGTAATTAAACAATACTCTTCGTAATGACTGCTACTGTTTCCATTAGCCATTCACCGTAACAATGTCTAATCAATGATCTATAATAATTTGATTTCTACACAATGCTACATCGTCATGGCGACCGAATTTCCCACCCAACCGAGCAAGATATTAGTTTCAGCTAAAAATCATTTTTATTAGTATTTAAATTTCGATTTTAAACTATTTCGACCGGACAATTTTGAAACATTTTTTTTTTGTTTCATTTATGAAGTGATGTGTCATTTTATATTTTTTTCTAATTTTTTATAAATTTATTATTTAAAATCGAGAGTTGTTATTTTAACTGTTTAAATGAAGAATCTCTTCAAATAAATAGAGACAGCTCATTGGTCGGTGAACTTGTTTGGTGTTGATTGAATGGTGGTGGCGTTTGGAAAGAAAACAAAACTATCTGGAACCTCTGTTTTATTCTCTCTTCAAGGGTTTCTGTACCAGTTCCAGCGTTCTAAATGATTATACATTCTACAGTCACCTTTGTATTCTTTACTTTTGCGTCTCACGAGTTGTCTTTATATTTGTATATTTTGCAACCTTTGACCTACACGAAGAAATAAACCTAAAATATGATCGATATAACCTTCCTCCGCCTACAGCAATTAGTCTTCAGGATTGGGTAAAGTGATTTGTGTATCGCTCGAAGAATATCCGTCCATTTCTTTCAACTCAGCTCTTCATGGATTTTTTCCCCTGCTCATGGTTATTTGTCATTTTTTTTAAGCATTTCCCCCCAAGCAAGGCGGGAGTGCCTCTAGCACACAAGGGGTTATAGAGAGTGAGAGTAAGATTAAAGAGGAATGTTTGGAAAAAGGTTAAAGTGGACACGGACCAAGGTCAAGGCATCAGAAGATGTCGATTGACATAACATTTGAATATTTGAAGATTATACTATCAGGGAAGCATGTGATAGGAAGGGAGTTCCACTGTCGGGAGGTGAGAGGTAAGAAGCTGTTGGAGTAGAAGAGATGGCTACATTTAGTCGTTTCGACAGTGAAAGTGAAATTCATGCAGTTTGGGAACCAGTGAAAGTAGCTCGTCGGAGCAGTTGCTATGAAAATACTTGTAGAAAAGACAGAGCGAAGCCACGGCACGTCTGTGAGATAGCGACTGCAGATGGGATGCCAGATCAGGACCTATCACATTGCATATGCGTCTCTGGATTTTGTCTAGGACCTCGAGATAAACTGCGGGAGCACCAGACCATATATAGCAGAAGTATTCCATGCAAGGACGAATGGTTGATTTGTAGATTTGAAAGATGGACTCAATGTAGAAAAAACCTTCTGGCGCGACACAGAGAACCGACTTTCCTTGCTGTAGATGAAGCCATAGATTCAGTGTAGTTGTTCCACTTCAGGTCAGTGGACAGCTTGAAGTCAAGTAGGCGCAGAGAGGCATTCTTGTGGAGTTGGGCATCAGCCATCCTGATGCGATGTAGGGAGGGTTCTCTATGGTCGATAACTGAGAGCAGTTTCGTTTTAGTGGCATTAAAGTTTACAAGCCATTTCCTGCCCCAATAAACCACAGGTCCTTCTGGGCACCGAGGATCTATTCCTCGGGTATTACCACCCCACTACACTTAAATATTGGGGGAGGGGATTTGTGAATTTGACATTTCGACCAGGGCACAAAAGACAACTTTTAAAACCCTTTTCTATTTTTTAATCACTATGTATTGTGAGACCGTAACAAACCTACAACATGGACTCTTCCAGGACTATATAAAGTATGCGACATAACACTCTAGAAGAAGGAGAGAAGAAGAAGAAGAGGAGGAGAGAGAGTATTCTAATACCGTAGTATCAGCCCCGTACGACTACCAATATTGGACACTAGCATATAGTAAGCTCCGCTTACACTTACACTATCTTTGTAACCTTTTTGTTTAATATATCTTTCTTACCTCTAATCCGTGTTCCGTGTTTTCCTTCCGTGGTCCTGACTTTGGGCCCACATCACTATGTTAGAATTCTGCTTCTAATTAAATGAGAAAGTAATTTAATATACATAATATAGAAAGTGCAGTGATTTCTGAGTCTTCCATGATAAATTTGCGTCCAGGTTCTTTATTATAAAATTTACTGCTATCACAAAGTGAGATATTTCAAAGCGTTCAAAATAAAACCAAGGGCGTTGGGAAGCTGAATGAAATCGGATCATTTGTACGTCTAGAACCGTCGGACGCCAGAAATTTAAATCTAACGTTTAACGCTTCTGTATCTTCAGCATTCTTCTCAATGTGTAATGATAACCGACTATTTCTATTTCTGTTTTCACCACTCTCTACATATATATATATAATTCCAGCAATAAGAATATCATTTTACTTTAAAGTTTTTGAATGATAAAACGTAATATATAAAATGTTTTTCATATTGTCATTAGATATATGTATATATTAAACCTTATTTTCATTTATGGGCACGTGTGGTTAGAACGTTCGCCAGGGTCGATTTGTCAGGAAGCTGACTTCTTGATTTTATCGGTCTCGGGGAGGCGATCCCAGCGTATGAAAATGCCCCAAAATAATGCTACGGGGATTGACGGTTACTTGGTTTGGTGGTTGTATTAGCACGAAGAGACAAGTCATCGTGGTTGAGGGTTTGAGCGTGATGGTCTTATTCACTGATGATCACGCTAGATAGCGCGATCTCTCCCAGAAACTGTAACTAAGATCAGCTCAGCATAAAACAGTTGTATGCAATGAGGATTAGCTAGCCGCCATTATGGACTGGCATCCTCGGATACGAGTGGCTGCGCGATTTACATTCAGAATTACACTTAAAATATAAAATGCTTTCACTTACAAATATAATGATAAGGGTAATCAGTCTTTTCCTTATAAGGAAACATTTATCATTTATTGACTGGGCAGCCAGTTGAAATTTATAAAACAATTAAAAAAAAATTAAAAGCTCATCAGAACAATTTTTCAGGAAAATAATTTTCTCAAGTCCAGTAGCTTTTATCGATCTTTCTAGTATTGATGGGAGTTTCCTTTCTAACCTTTTATTTGAAGTAGTGTGGAACGACAACATATTGATTATGTCATTATTTTCTCTTTGAGTTACATGTGCTATCCATTTTAATTGTTACTGCTGTTGGCAGTTCTCAACTGATGTGGTTTCTATTATTTGGTACAGTTCTTTGTGATTCTGTAGCGCCAGTCCATAATATTCAAAGGATGATGATCTTCGCCAACACCCATTACTCGCTCAAAGCCATTTTAAATCACTGTGGCTGTATACCTCTGACATGTTTTGATATTTCTGAACGTGTTTGACGCCATACATAACATCCATATGAAAGTCTTGAACTGACGAGTCTATTTAAGAATATAACTCGGGTTTTCAGGTTAATGCTTTGGCAGAATAAGACAGATGAATTATTCTTATTGCCATAGGTTTAATTTAATACTAGCAGCATGGCCCGGCGTTGCCCGTGCTTGATTCAAAAATCGTACGACTCATACAGCAATCGCTATCACTTGACATAAAAATATTTTTGCCCTTCCTTGCTTTTTAAAGGAGTGCTCTTTTGCCGTGCTGATGTTGCTACATGCCTTACTTCTTGCCTATCTCACACTGCGAATTTTTTCTAAGCTCTATACTAAACATTAAATCTGTTACGAAAAAAAGAACTAAACAAAATGAACACAAAACGATCAGCTTTAAAAAAGGACTCGTAACAGGAAAAACCGAATGAAAAAAGAATGTTAACAACAAATACTTTTTCACACCCAACCCAGTTCTGCGGAATCAGAATCAATGTTGAGTTTAAGCAAGCGAATGAGCCAATTGGAGTAAGGTGTCATGTAGATTTAAATTTTTCCCACTTGTGACGAATGCAGCTATCGATTTTTTTGCATGCTAGCATGCTAGTTAACATTCGTGTCAGTCAGCTGTTGGCTCTCACGCTGGCCAATAGAATCTTCCTGCCTATTCGTGGCAGCCAGCTATAGGCTCTTACTCTGGCCAGTAGAAAATGGCTGCAAACTACATGAAAACTAACGTAGAAGCATGAAAAAATCGATTATTTCCACTATCGATGGGAGTTGGGAAATACAAAGTCGGTCTTGTCCTTCCCGCTAACTTGGAGCATGTGCATGTAAATTTTGGTGTAAATCCGTCGAAAATTGCGGCCGTGCATTCGTCACACACACAATGCAATTGCAAGAAATATTCAAATTTTACCGCCATCTTTTAACGGCATATATAAACTTGTAAAATATATTTATCAAAAAACAACAATCATTTAATAATTGGTTAATAATGTTTATACACGTTATAAAGTTCATATAATGCTCGTAGTTCTCGATAATAATACTGTATGAAAACATTGGAACAAAAGCTTGATTGAAGAACAGGTTTAATCACGAGACACACGAATTAATAATACAGTAATATAGAACATCGTAAGGCGCGTACCACTCAAGCGTCCGCCTTCCGACCCACATTTCGACGATCGTTCCTATGAGCAGACGCTCTACCCATTCATGTTCAATAATTAGTGTAGAGAAGTTCGGTCGTCTTTCTACATAACAATACACTTCATTGTGGCTGATTTTGATACTGCTAAGATTTCCATGAAAGTTCCGCAGATCGAACACGTGACTATAATCTTAACGACGGTTAGGGCCGACGGTAGGATCTCGGGCCGCCACTCCAAACTTTGATACGTCCCTCTCTCTACTACATGTCAATTTCAAAGTTTCCCAATTTGGGGGCCACAATCCATCGAAAGAAAATTGGTGGGGGAGACAGCGCTTTATTTAAATTACCAAAAATCAAGGAATTATCCAATTTAAATGAAAAATTCAGTACATATTTATTAATTATTTACTTTTAGAATGAATAGTTTTCTTTATTTTAAAAATATCTGAGAAAATGTTTTTTTTTGTTATAACTATTATTATTTTCATGACTAAATTTTACGCGAAAATAAATTTCGCAAATATTTACATTTCCATAAAGATTAATCCCCGACGCATCTCCGCTGAAAAGAAAAAGTTTTACAAAGATTCCAACACAACACAAACAGGATTGTCTTAAAAAAGAAAAAAATTAAAAACTGTATTTCGGTTTTCGGAAAAATTTTCATGTATCGAAATCTTTAAACATTTTTATTTTTTAAGCGAATATTTTCTTGGTTTTATCTTTCTAGAAATTTAAAAATATAGACTAGAAGTTTTATTTTAATTAGTAGTCGTGGACTTCAGGTTAGTATGATTATAAGTAAAAAAAAAATCAAAGGTCTTCCTTAATGGATGATCTCGGAATAAAAAAATAATTTTACCGAGATATATTACCCTCTTAAATGATTTAAAAGAACTGTTCAGAATCAAAAATTGCGTCCAGGTTCTTTATTATAAAATTTACTGCTATCACAACGTGAGATATTTCAAAGCGTTAAAAATAAAACCAAGGGCGTTGGGAAACTGAATGAAATTGGATCATTTGTACGTCTAGAACCGTCGGACGCCAGAAATTTAAATCTAAAGTTTAACGCTTCTGTATCTTCAGCATTCTTCTCGATGTAAACAAAATATTAAAAAAGCACTACTGAAATTAGCACTTCTGTCCCCACTCCCCAGTAGGCATGGATCCCCCACGCGGATTGGGGTAATAAGCACCGGCCCTGTCGATTATTAAAGCAGATGATTGACAAAATAACTTAGATAGAAAAAAAGTAAAAATTACAAAAAGCAAAAAATAAATAGATAAATAAATCATACTTATTATAAAACCCAGGTGTGTGTGTGTGTGTGTGTGTGTGTGTGTGTGTACGTTTATATATTGGATCGGATTTCCTACATTTTTCAACTGATTTCAACAAAACTTCCCAAGACTACGTAAAATTACCTTGCGGTGGTTCTGGCAGCACCAAAAATTGGAAATATAGAATTGTTTTTGCACGAAATCAATTTGAAAACACGATTAAGAGGCATCGCGAGAATGAAAGGGGGACAACTCATATCGAGTTATACTTATCATAAAACCCAGGTTGTTTGTGCGTGTGTGTGTTCGTTTATATATGGGATCGGATTTCCTACATTTTTCAACCGATTTCAACAAAACTCACTTTTTTTGGCAGGTAGTGATTCTTATTGTCTTGCACACTTTTTTCTTTATTTTTACATTCAGAATGCTTTAAAAATTCCATTTACAAGACAATTGTTTATAATAAAATTCTATTCAATCGGTAGACTCATAACGATTGAAAACAATGTTTTTGTTTGAGTTTGGATTTGACCAATTCGTAAAAAAACAAAACAAAACAAAAAACTAATTAAGACATGCATGTTCGTCAACCTTAAACAATAATCTTTGTCAGTTTTATTTTTCAGTCTTTATGATGGTCGATACTTGATCTGTCTCTTATTGTTAACATCCCCGGACAATGTCGGACTCTACTGCTAGTAAATAAATAAAATAAAAAAATAAAAAATAAAAATAAATAAATAAAAAATAACGCTGCTGAAACTGGCCCTTTTCGGGCTCCAACCTCGTCGGGGCTTCCTGCATAGTACTCACCGCACCGGCCATGCAGATACATGATGTATATTAATAGATGATGACTGACAATGTAACGTTAGTTTAAAAAAAAACATGGTGGATCTCCATAAAACAGTGCTGAAAAAATGTCCTAGACCATAACGGAACCCAAAAAAGACCCCCTCCCCCGTCAGGGGCTTCGGGGGTAAGACGTGCCGGCTCCGACAAAGATTTTTGTTCGGGTCAGAAATATAAAATGAAACCCTTAAGTGGAATTTAGCATTTATAACAATGCATTTCACCACAAGTAAGGCTATAATGCTACTAAGACGCAAGGGGTTACAGGGAAAGAAAGAGAATCGGAAGATTTTAGTGAGTAAAAGAGAGGAAATAACAATAAAAAAACAGGGTTAGGGAAGACAGAAGATGGTAACTGACGTTGCATTTAAATTTCTGAAGTTCGTAAATAGCAGGGAAGGAAAAACCCGAAGAGAGTTTCCCTGGTGAGAAAATAGACTATTAGAATAGAATTTGCGGTTGCATGAAGCTGTTTCAGCAATAAAACGGTGAGAATGAGTAGCCAATCTAGTAGCAGGCTTAAATGTATGCAGTCGAGGCACTAAGGTAAAAAAAAAAGCTCATGAGATCAGTTGCCGTAAAATATTTGTAGAAAGACAGAGTGAAGCCACCTCATGTCGATGAGAAAGTGACTACAGTCGAGACGCCAAGTTAGGATCGATTACATTGGATTTTATCAAGTATCTCAAGGTCTACATAAATATATGTCTCAGTGCCACTTCGATTTTGCTTCCATTTCGAGAAAAATCTCGCAATTTTCTACATTATCAGCAGTATGAACTAAAATGGACGGCATATGTAATTTAAAAAGAAAATGATGACATAATCAAGATGCTGATTTTTTCACACTGCCATAAACAAAAAGTTAGGAAGCAAACCCCTATCAATAACGGAAAATGCAACAAAACTTACTGAACATGAGGTTTTATTCCCGCTCATAACCGCGTGTCAGGCTATGGACTTATTGATCAACCTTCTTATAGCTGTCTCTTGATAAGAGATTGAAGCAAAATCAAACTTACGACTGACAAACAGCCGCGGCAAAATTTATGCTACATTCGATTTCTGCGAGCTGTTTAAGTATCCTAAAATTTGGAGAAACAGGTTATATATATATATATATATATATATATATATATATATATATAGGGGTACGTACGTTAGTAGGAAGTAATATATGTGTGCACGTACGTAGATGTGTGTGCGTGCATATATATGATGAAATAACAATAGGCAGTTGAAAGGGCTTAATGCTTGGTTGCTTCAGCAAGGGTCAGAAGTGAACCAACCACCCGAAACTGACGCCATGTTGGGGGAATGCTGTGAATAAACAATGTCTAAATTATTCATTTTTTTTATAAATTGGGAGGTCCATTATTTATTGAAAGTTTTAGGGTTATTTCAGTTGTTATCCTCCCTCCCCAGTTACTGCTTCCCTGAAGACTTATGAAACTCTAAATATATGGGGAGGTGCTGAAAAGTTCTTGTCCCAACTTTGAACCACCACCATCCAAATCAATATTTCACTGACCAAACAAGAATTTTTTTATTTTATTTTTTCGGAAGGGTTAAAGAAATTTGATGTGCGACATGTGGAATAGCATTTATTTTCAAGACACTTTTCTTTGTTTCTAATGAAATCTTTGTGCTTCTAAATTCTTTGTATATTTCTTGGAAATTATCTTTAGTTATGCTAATATACATTCTTATCCCCCCACCTCTCACTTTTTATCGTCTGTTATAACACTTCCCAGATTCTGACGACTCCAATTCGTACCTCTTATCTTCGACTGTACCTTTTGCTAACAACCATACATTCGGTCTTCTTACAAATAATGCTAATTTTCTTTACGTTTTCATTTACTTGTAGTCAGTAAACAGAATTTGCAATCGTTTTGTTGTTAACGTTCTAATTTTTATCGTTACTACTTTGGCTTGTTATCTACAAGAAAGAAATACATAGTTTAGCTTGTTAAATCTACAAGGAAGAAATATCTACTTTCTGTTGTTATCTATAAGGAAGAAATATCTACTTTATGTTGTTATCTATAAGGAAGAAATATCTACTTCAGCTTCTTATCTACAAAGAAGAAATATTTACTTTAGCTTGTTGTCAATAAGGAAAATATCTACACCGTACAAATTTTCATTTGGAATGATATTTACATAGTAAAACATATTATAACATATGTATAATATAAAGAAAATATAATTACAATATAATTTTTTTATTTATATTTTAGTAGTAAACAACATGTACATCGGCCAAAATGTCTACACGTATAAATTTTAAAATGGAATGATGTCTACATATGATGTTAATTTGGCCTGATATCTACAAGAGAAAGATAACAAGCCAAAGTAGCAATTGTAGATATCACTCCAAAGTAAAATTTGTATGTTGTAGTTATTTTTTCCTTGAAGATAACAAACCAAAGTAGATATGTTTCCTTGTAGATAACAAGTCAAAGTAGATATTTTTTTTATAGATAACAAAGCCAAGTAAATATTTCTTCCTTGTAGATAACAAGCCAAAGTAGATATTTTTCCTTGTAAATAATTAGTCAAAGCACATATATTTTTTTATAGATAACACGGCCAAGTAGATATTTCTTCCTTGTAGATAACGAGTTAAAGTAGATATTTTTGTTTGTAGATAACAAACTCTGAGTTCTTGACACGATCCAGAGACGGATATGTAATCTAATTGGCCCTGATCTGGCGTCTCGTCTGCAGTCACTCTCTCACAGACGCGCCGTCGCCTCTCTCTGTCTTTTCTACAAATACTTCCATGGTAACTGCTCTGACGAGCTGCTTTCACTGGTTCCCAGACTCCATGAATTCAAAGCGCCCTACGAGGCTGGCATCCTGCTCCCACCCCTTACACCGTAGAAACTCTCAAATGTAGCCGTCTCTTCTACTCCAATAGCTTCATACCTCGCACCTCTCGCCAGTGGAACACCCTCCCCAGTTACTGTTTCCCTGAAGGCTATAATCTCCAACTATTCAAATGTAATGTCAATCGACTTCTCCAGTTACCTTGATCTACCCACTATCCTTCTCCTCACCCTATCTTCTATCACTCCTATCTGCTCTCGCTCCAAATCTTCCGCACCCCCCTGCATCCTAGTGGCTTCACGCCTTGCTTGGGGCGTAATGCTTAAAAAAAAAAAAAAAAAAAAAAGTTAACAAGCAAAATTAGATATTTTTCCTTGTAGATAGCAAGCCAAAGTAGATATTTTTCGTGTAAATAAAAAGCCAATGTTTCACCTTTAGTCATCGTCATATTATTGCCTTCTGTCCGCACAGCTGTTGATATCCTCCAGGAGAGCAAACCGGTGCATCTTCGTCGTCTCACATTTTTCACTGATATGAAGTAGAATGATCGATCTCGCACGTTTATAAATCTACCATTCGATCGTGCATTGAATATTACTGCCATATCTGGTCTAGTGCACCTATATATCCCAAGATTCTTCAAAAAATCCATACGGTCTGTAATATTATCGGTCCTAACCTGGCATCTTAACTTCAGTCCCTTTCCCATCGCCATGACGTGACATCCATATGTCTTTTACTATAACTATTTGCATGGCAATTGTTCTAATGGGCTTGCCTTGGTACCTCATCCACATGAATTTAAGCGTACCAACAGATAGGTAACTAAGTCTGATCGATTGTTTTCCTTGACCAAACAGTTTAAACAGGGTCGAACTGACTAAATGGCGAAAAGCCAGAAATGAGCCTGCAGTAGAATACCTTTTACTTAGAATTCAAGTATCTTGTAATTCTTTTTAAATTTTAGACTAATATAAAAACCTCCGATGAGAAATTAACTTTTTCCGTAATTGCTAAATTTTGAACAGGGATCTGCATTCAAATTACAGGAAAGAGTTAAAATCCACTGGGCCCAGTTAATAAAAGTTGAAGCAATCCAGTGTCTTAACCCAAAGATTTCAGTACATGGCCACAACAATGTTGATCAAAACAAATAGACTAATCTACCCCAGGGGACGGCATAATGGGTTCGATTCAAAATTCCACGGTATATCACCTGATGAAGGCCGGAACGAACAACGACCGAAACTTGGTGAATATGACAATAAAGACGAGGACAACAGTCTGAACAATGTAAATAGTGTAAATAGTGACAATGTCTCATCTCAGGCACATTGACAGATTCTGAAGAAGGCCGGAGCGTACAACGGTCGAAACATCGTGAATATGACAATAAAGACGAGGACAACAGTCTGAACAATGTAAATAGTGTAAATTGTAGCAAAATATAATTAAAGTCATTTCACCCCAATCAAAGCAATAAAGCCACTAAGACGCAAAGACTTACTGAGTGTTACAGAACATGAAAAAATACTTTTAAAGAAAACGAACAATAAAAGAACAGGAATTAAGAAGACAGAAGATAACCACTGACATTACATTTAAATTTTTGAAAGGAAAGCAATAAGCCAGAAGAGAGTTCCACAAGCGAGAAGTGCGATATAAGAAACTATTAGTATAGAACTTACAGATATATATATATAGCCATTTCAACTGTAAAATGATAAGAGCTTGCTACCAATCTAGTACTACGCTTAAATTGATAACGTCTTGGTGCCATAGAAGGAAATTCTTCACAAACTATTTATAGAAAAGGCACATAGAAGCTACGTTATGTCGGTAATATGGCTTACATTCACTGTCTCCAGTGCTCTTATACACTTATAAAATCTATTTTTACCTGAAATTTATCCAATCTAAGCGGATTAGAGTATAACAGACGAAGTTCGTCCATCCTTTCCCGCCTAAACTGCACGCACGCATGCGCATTTGATAAATGGCGTGTCGTCATCAGTTGTATGTGCACATTATTCTTCGACAATTACTGATTTGATGAGACCATCCGAGTAATTATTTGACCAGTATAAAACTCCTCTATACATTTTTTTTTTTTTTTACAGAATTCACTTCACGTGTCCAGCGATTTAGCGAGTGTACATAAAAAAAAAAAGAACTTGAAAATGAAGAAAATGTCAATTATGAATGAGACATCAGTGTAATGCCACCTGCGGGTCAGTTTGACAGACGATAGTCGACTTTGACACAAGTAAAGTAGTTAGTGTCGGTGATCACTGCAGGGCCCCTATTATAAAAAAAAAAAAGTTGGGACGGCTTGTCACTGGGTTAGACTGACGGGTGATGACTTTGTACAATAGATAGGGGTTGAGTGATCCTTGTTGGCTCCCTGCGTTTTTGTCGAATCTTGGTTCCAAATTGAAAGCAGGTAGTACGGGATGCTAGGGTGGGGATATGAACAGTGGCCCTTTCAACAGATAGATATATCGATGGTTGTGGTCAAGTTAAAAAAAAATAGAACGAATACATAGAAGTGGAAAGTGAGAGAGGAAGAAGATAAAAGAGTAGAGGAAAAGAAAGAGAATTTATGAAGAAAAGGAAAGAAAAGTTGAGAAATAAAAACGCTAAGAGAGCAACTGAAAATAGAGATAGTGAACATAAAAGCAGGGTGTAAGATACTGGGCGACAGAGAAAGAAAGAAAGAGTTTTTAAGGAAGGGGAAGGAGAGCGTTATGAAATGAAAAAAAAAAAAAAAAAAAAAAGATTAAATGAAAAGTAAGGGAAGGGGGATAAAAGTGAGAGAGAAAGAAAAAAACAATGAGAAAAAGCGAAATTAGAAAGTAGGATAAGGATATATATATATATATATAGAGAGAGAGAGAGAGAAATAAACTGATGGAATACATGATAGATAAAACAAGCAAAATAGATTAAACAAGATTGATCGATAGATAGAGAACAAGATCGATAAATAGATCGATCAAAAGATAGAAAGCACTAGATAGAAAAATAAACAAAATACATATAAAAACAAGATCAATAGATAGAAAAAACAAGATCAATAGATAGATAGATAAAAAACAAGATCGATCAATCAATTATAGATAGATTGGTAGATATAAAAAAACAAGATCGATAGATAGAAAATACAACATCGATACATAGATAGAAAAAAACAAGATAGAAAAAACAAAGTAGGTAGCTTACCTACCGACCTGGTTTTTTTCTATTTTGTTTTGTGTAGATAGAAAAAAAACAGGATTGAAAAAACAAGATAGATAGATAGATAGATAGATGGAAAAAACAAGAGGGGTAGATAAAAAACCAAAAAAACAAGATAGATAGATAGATAGAAAAAGCCAGATACATAGATAGATAGATAGATAGATAGATAGATAGATAGATAGAAAAAGCAAGATAGATAGATAGATAGATAGAAAAAGCAAGATAGATAGATAGAAAAAGCAAGATAGATAGATAGATAGATAGAAAAAGCAAGATAGATAGAAAAAGCAAGATAGATAGATAGAAAAAGCAAGATAGATAGATAGATAGATAGAAAAAGCAAGATAGATAGATAGATAGAAAAAGCAAGATAGAGAGATAGATAGAAAAAGCAAGATAGATACATAGATAGATAGATGGAAAAAACAAGAGGGGTAGATAAAAAAAAAGCAAGATAGATAAATAGATAAATGGAAAAAACAAGAGGGGTAGATAAAAAAACAAGATAGATAGATGGAAAAAAAACAAAGAGGGTAGATAAAAAACAAGATAGAAAAAGATAGATAGATGGATAGATAGAAAAAACAAGATAGATAGATGGATAGATAGAAAAAACAAGATAAATATATAGATGGAAAAAACAAGAGGGGTAGATAAAAAAAACAAGATAGATAGATAGATAGATAGAAAAAGCAAGATAGATAGATGGAAAAAACAAGAGGGGTAGATAAAAAACAAGATAGATAGATGGAAAAAACAAGAGGGGTAGATAAAAAAAAAACAAGATAGATAGATGAAAAAAACAAGAGGGGTAGATAAAAAACAAGATAGAAAAAGATAGATAGATAGATGGATAGATAGAAAAAAACAAGATAGATAGATAGATGGATAGATAGAAAAAACAAGATAGATAGATAGAAAAAGCAAGATAGATATATAGATAGAAAAAGCAAGATAGATAGATAAATAGATGGAAAAAAACAAGAGGGGTAGATAAAAAAACAAGATAGAAAAAGCAAGATAGATAGATAGATAGAAAAAAACAATATTAGTCGGATGCTTAATAAGAGAGCGAATAAAAAGATAGATGTCGAAAAGATAAACGCAGGGCAGAAGAGGAAAAAGAGAGTGACAGATCAGAAAAAAAGAGAGTAAGATGTTGAAGGCAAAAGAAACTTCAATGATTAGGTAAATAAAAAAATTGAATAAAGAAAGATAAGGAAAAGAGAGATAGCGAGTTAAACTGGAGAAGAAAGAAAGATTGCAAAGAAAGGGGGAAATAAAAATTATTGGAGGAAGAGAAGGAAAATAAGAGAGTAGGTAAATGGAAGATGTAGAAAAGAGAGATAAAGAGTAAAACTAAAGTGAACAAGAGAAAAATAAATCAGAAAGAAAGATAGACAAGAAGGAGTGCAAAAAATTGAGGAATTAATATATATATATATATATATATATATATATATATATATATATATATATATATAGAGAGAGAGAGAGAGAAAAAGCGTTGATATGGGGAGAGAAACTGGTGAGTGGGTTGTCGAATAAGATGCTGGGTGATACGAAATGATATGAAAAATATCTCTCTTTCTTTAATTCTCTTTCTTTCTGTCTCTCTTTCATCTTTATCTTTACTAATTCGTCTTCCTATCTCTTCATTCTAAATAATAGAGAGTTAGGAAGACGAATCGGTAAAGATAAAGATGAAAGAAAGACAGACAGAAAGAGAGAGAGAGAGAGAGACAAAGTGAGAGAAGATCAGAGAAAGAGAAAGGTCAACAAGAGAAAAAGAGTGAAAGAAAGAAAGAAAGAAAGAAAGATCAGAGAAAGAGAGAAGACGGTCAGCGAGAGAAAAAGATCGGGGGGAGAGAGAGAGAGAGAGAGAGAGAGAGAGAGAGAGAGGACGAGACGTAGACATGGGGAGACAAACTGGTGAGTTGGCGAATAAGGTAGTGGCTAATATGAAAAATGTAGAATGGCGATAGGG
>CAHIKZ030000606.1:837500-857539 GCA_903632075.3 Acanthosepion pharaonis
ACATTTTCATCCTCTGCTAAAGGCTTCCTGGCTATTTGAACTTCTGCTTCAGATTTATATCTCGCTTTCGTAACTCGCATCTTGAGCTTTATCTCTTATTGATAACGATTCTTTCAGTCTACTTACAATTGATTTTTAATCCTGTGTACGAGTTCCTGTAGTTACCTTTCCGAGTCGGCCATCAAAGCAGTGTCGTCTGCGTATCTTCAATTGTTGAGATTACACCCACCAATAACAAATCTTGGTCGGGTCTCCAATTCCTTTAGAATAGCATCGCTTTAGGGGGGGGTATCTAACTTTGCGAATGCGGGTTCTTAAATTATAATCGTTTTTATTTAGAGATGTTTTTTTTTGTCATGAGTATTGCTTCAAGGATTATTAATCTATTTTTTTTATTTTGATAGTATTTTTGGTACTGTTTGTGACTAGCTGTCTAATGTGACTGATCCTTAATGCTACTTATTAATATCCTGTCGGATGGCACTCTGGTCTGATATGTGGCAAGTGAGTTTCCATGAAAGTGTAGTTGTAGAGTATCCTATGTAAGAGGTTTTGTGTTTTTTTTTATTTGCAGAGAAACATTCTCCAAATAGGAAAGTATATTCATGCATAACATTGGTTTTATATAGGGGGTTGGAAGTTTGCGATATATTACTTTATAATTCTGAACAATAAGGCAAGGTGTCTTATCCATCCTAACTTTTTATGACATGGGTGATCATGGCTTTCCACAACTTCTTACCCTTTGTAGCTAAGCAATGCTTGTCTCCTTACCATCCGCCCCAAATCCTGTTCTGCCATTTATTTTTGCAAGCTCATTGCGTTTATCATTGATTTCTTCTGACTCCTCATGTCGTCAATATATCTTTTGCGTGTTAAATTTTACAAGCTTTCCTTCCTCATTATGCGTTCCAGAAATTTCAGCCGTCTCTTCTGATTCTAAGTATAAGTGTACATCTTGTTTCCATTTTTCTTAAAATTTCCTCATTGCTTTGTCCATCCTATTCTCAGTATCCTTCTGTAGAACCATATCTCTGTCACCTCAAGTTTCTTCATCTCTGAGAAAATTTTCCGGCATTCACTGCCATTTAAAGGACAGACATGACATAGCAGTTCGGCAGCTTTTGCTTCGTTTTTTTTTTCTGTTTTATATCTTGTTTAGCTTTTGAAAGATCCCTTTTTGCTAACCATCAGCGTGGCTGATGCTAACCTCTAGTAGAGTAACTCATTGCACCTGCTCAGGTTAACATTCTCTGCTGACATGAAGTGGAAAATTAGATTGAATCAAATGCTAGGTCTTCTGCTAGGAAAGTTGGTTCACTGTGTCATGCTAGACAATTTTTCTCGCCCAAAACTATCTTACAGATTTATAAGTCTACCGTTCTTCCTTGTTTTGAATGTTGCTGCAACATCTGGTCTGGTGCTCCTATTATATAAAGGTGTTTCATTAAGACGAATCAAAGTCAGCAGTAAATAAATCATTGTTATTCGTGAAAATTTATTTCTTTCTCTATTGGATCATGTTATTTAAGTCATAGCAATTATGTGTGAAAAATAATATCCCACAAATATTCGTCAAGTTTGTAGAATACCTTTATATGAATTTTATATGGCAGCTCAAACAAAATGGGATCAAATTGTCCATGAAAAAATGGCTTGTATGAAGAGTTGTTGAGTAAATGTTTGCAGAAAACGTTTTTAATGCGTGAAAAAAATTTAAAGCTGTACATGTTATTTATTTAAAGCTGTACATGTTATTTTTTAAAAAATTTTTATGACTTGAGGTGA
The DNA here is from genome assembly GCA_903632075.3 of Acanthosepion pharaonis. Taxonomy (NCBI): domain Eukaryota; kingdom Metazoa; phylum Mollusca; class Cephalopoda; order Sepiida; family Sepiidae; genus Acanthosepion; species Acanthosepion pharaonis. The sequence continues at coordinate 839,289 of CAHIKZ030000606.1, forward strand.
GTTTTCTTCTGTCCCTCTTGCCATCAATCTATCTTGTGAGTATCAATTTTTTCAAGCTCTCTTTCCTCGTCATGTGTTCTAGAAATCTCAACTGTCTGTTTCAAGTTAATGGCCGACAATATATTTTATCTGTAATTGAAGGCATAGAATTGCGTTCAAAATATATTTAGTTGAAGGCATAAAATTGTGTTGTAATTATTTGGATTTTGTCATTACATCGCCTATAGAGTTGGGATGCCGCTAAACCAAATGAATATATATAACTGCATTCGGTAACAATTTATATTTATATATATATATATATATATATATATATATATATATATATATATATATATATATATACACACACACACACACACACACATATATATATATATATATATATATATATTATGAAAAACTAGGTAATCCGTATGGGTAAACCTAAGGAGGTAAAATCCAGAGAGCTCAATGTAAATCCAGAGCAAATAATTTAAAAAAAACAGATCACTTTAAGGTTCCATGTAATAAATTATTTCACCACAGCCCTTTTAAAAGGACTGCGGATCATCAGACTTTACTTCCAAACAAAAAATGAAAAGAAAATTTACACATTTTTGACGGGCCGTATTCAACATATGTAAATTAACGAAGTGAGGAAGTAAGGGGGGGGGAGAGAAGACATGAGTGAGTTAGCAGATATTGACACATTTAAACGGTTAACTTAACGGAAGTTATATATTAATATCGAAGGGGTAGAGAAAAAAGAATCATATAGAGAGAAAAAAGAGAAGGAAGTTAAGAGAGAAGAGGAGAGAAGATGTCACTAATTTTCTTTGTAAAAAAAGCTAGAAACAGACGCTGTTATTTTGATTTACTTTGAAAGTGTTATTTTGGGGGTTCATAAAGATTATAATGTTTGATATAAATTTGAATGTCTTTAGACTGTCTACAAATAATTTAATTTGATGTTTGTTAGTGATTTAAATTTTTTTTTAAATTTTGGGGATTTTCTATGAAATAGCCGATTAGAAAAATATTCATAGATAGTACAAAAATTTATTTTAAAATATAAGTTTACTTCTAGTAATCTTTTTTAAACTATATATATATATATATATATATATATATATATATATATATATATATATATATATATATTATAAATTAATTGATTTAAAATATGATTTTTTCCGCTACACAGTTCTAACCATGTTTCAAAAATAGAAGCTAAAAGTCCCGAATTTAATTTTGCAATTAAATTAAAAGCATGAGTTCCATTTCATCTTCAAGCGAATTTTGGAGTAACTCCAAAATTCGCTTGAAGATGAAATATTTTTGAAACATGGTTAGAACTGTGTAGCGGAAAAAAACATATTTTAAATCAATTAATTTATAATATTAATGCTCTGTAAATTTACATTGAGCACTATTTTGTAAAAATAAAAATATCTATAAGAACACGGATTTTATATCTTACTGTTCTTTTATATATATATCTATATCTATATATCTATATATATATATATATATATATATATATATATATATATATATATATATATTTTTGTGTGTGGGGGTATTTTGGCAGTAATCCCTTTTTTATAGAAGTTTCATTAAAACATAACGAAGTACTGCGGCTAAGTTTTTATTTAATTTTCTTGAGTTATAGTTTTCTTCTTTTCTGGATGTAAATTATATAGAAATTGTCCAAATATTTTGTATGTCCGAGCGCTTTCGGCTATACTTTAATCATTATCAAGAATGATGTTATTTTTATTTTTAATTTTAACTGAATGTATGGATTGTTTTATGTATATATCTAGAATTAGGGGAATAACATTCTTTATAACTCTGGTTACATACATAAAACAATCCATACATTCAGTTAAAAGTAAAAATAAAATCATCATTGACTACTTTGACACTTATTTACTCAAGCACACTAGGTAGGTTATGTGCTGTTTTCCTCTGTCCCTCTTGCCATCAATCTGTCTTGTGAGTATCAAATTTTTCAAGCCCTCTTTCCTCGTCATGTGCCCTAGAAATCTCAACTGTCTGTTTTAAGTTAAGTATGTGTCCTTTTTGTTTCCATTTTCTCTAAAATTTCATCGTTGCTTGCGAGTTTGGTCCATAGTAGTTTCAGTATTGTTCTGTAGGACGACATTTCTGTTGCTTCAAGTCTCTTCTTCTTCTGTGAGGAGATTGCCCAGCATTCACTGCCATATAAGAGAATTGATATTACGTAATAGTTACGCAATATTCTTCTTGCTTCTTTTGTTTCAAGTCTCCTCTTCATCTGTGAGAAGATTATTCAGCATTCACTGGGTATGACGATAAACTACATCCGGCAGCAAGACCTATGATTCTGAGATTGGAGATTTTGAGGAGCTTCGGACCACCTCTTAATTGCTTTTCTTTCCAGGTCCATCTTAGCCCGGAGTGGTAGAACCTGTTAGGGGCCAGCTATAAGCAAATAATGAAACCTAAAACCTAAACAAAACACTATGAAAATATAAAAATACATTTTTATACTAAAAATACCAGCAACATATATTTATAGTAAAATTAGTAATAATAAAATTTTAAAGCAAAATGCCTAACCGTACATTTCATAGTAAAATTACCAACAATGCATTTTATAGTAAAATGGCCGACAATATATTTTATCTGTAATTGAAGGCATACAATTGCGTTCAAAATATATTTAGTTGAAGCCATAAAATTGAGTTGTAAATATTTGGATTTTGGCATTACATTTCCCACAGAGTTGGTATGCCGCTAAACAAAATGAACCAAAATATAACCTAGATGAAGAATGTGAGCATTTATTTACTAATACATTCTTGAGAAAGAATTGGTATTGCCGTCTCATCGCCTCTTTTCTACGTTTAAACAAATGATTTTTGTGAACATGTAAAGAAGTAAAAGCAAATGTGTGTTTAAATTTTAAAAATCTCACAGTAGGATAATAGATCTAAATAAAAAAAAAGTTAATTTTATGAAAAGCTTATGGTCACATCACGCTGAAACAGCGGCTTCAGTACGATCACCGAAGTTAAGCAACGTCGAGCCTTGTCATTACCAAGACGGGTCATAGTTTGGGAATACCAGGTGCTGTAAGCCTGGATATGCGGATGGTGTAATGAATAATTGTTCGGAATTGTTAATCGGAGAGCCGAGTTCTAATTCTCGTTTGGATCTTTTTATTTTCTTATGGACAAATGCCCTTGGGAAAGATATAAATCCACATCTTCTCCCACAGCTATAGGTTAAAAAGTAGGATTTGTATCAGAAAATCATTATTATATCAAAAAACTTCCGGCAATCTAAAATAGAACTTACATAGGAATATCAGGTGCTGTAAGCATGGATGTGTGGGTGGTGTAATTGATAATGGCTCGGAATTGTTAACCGGAGAGCCGAGTTTCAATTTCAATTGCTTTCGTTATATTAACTTACACGCAAATACTCTTGGGAAAGGCATGTATCCACCTCGTCTCCAGCTATGGGTTAATTAGTAAGACTTGTATCACTAAATAAAAATGAAAAACTTCTTACAACCTAAAAATATTTTCTGACTTTAGGGTTGATAAACCGTAAAAAACTAACCAGTTAATCATTTTATGAAAGGACCAGATAAAAAAAAAAAAAAAGATTTAGACACCCACAACGTTTAAAATTTGATTTTATTTCGTGTCGCCTTGCCGAGAAAATCAGCGTTTGAAAACCAGTTTTGATTTTACCTGAACTCGAACTTTGGCATATTCTCTTTAAAATTCAGCAAGCGATTTTTAAGATACCACACTTACAGCTTAATTCTTCAATGTCTTGATATTCAAGCAATAAGTCTGTTACAATATTGTAAGGAAGCCTCTACATTCTAAATAAATAATATAGGTATATATTCAGAAACAGACTTTTGCAATAGAACTGGTATTGCCTATTGATCACCCGTTTCTACATTTAGATATCTTTTTTTATTTCAACAGGTAAAAAAGTAAAAATAAAAGGAAACACAAAATAAAGAGGAAATAAAGAGAGTCTAAAGAGGAAGCAGTGGAAATATTTATGTATCTTTCTATGACACTTATTTTCCAATAAGCACTTCTGTTTTAGAACCTATTTCAAAAGATCGTTTTATTTTTTTTCTCTCTCGCACAAACCAAAGTGGGTACTTATAGAGATGAACGTTAAATTCGACGCTAAATGGTTTGGTTGATACTAAAATCGCCATCAACTCCCACCTGCGACTAGCAAAGTAAGAGAATCAGAGATACATAAATGAATAAAAAATATATAAAAGCTCCGGTAAGTACCTGTTCAAGATGGCCGTTGTCGGTCGTCTTCAAACAAAATCACAGATAGCGCGAGATTTACGGAGGAGCCCTTTCTTCACGCCAGTCTGCTTCGACATTAGCCCTCAGCGTTTGTCCGAGACCTTTCCTTTCTTTCTCGTTTTAATGTCCGCATTTCGGCCTGCAATTACACCTCAGTCCGACATGGCGTGGTTTTTTATGGCTTTTGTATATAAACCTTTGAAACATTACTGAAAGGTCATAAAATTGTTTCAGCGGGTGACCCTGCCGTTTTCAGGTAACGCTCTTCACAACATATCAGGGGTAATAAATACGCCCCCTAAAATCTATATCAACCGATTACTAATAGGATAGTAAAGTTGTCGTAAGAGTAATTTTTTTTAATTTTTTTTAGTTATGTTGTTTTATCTACATGAAATATCAATATCATTCTATTTTATGTATTTCTGTTTGGGGAGTTAATGGTAATTGTTATTTATTTTCTTCCGGAATAACGAATTGTTTTCATGCGAAAAGAAGGAATATTGTTTGTTTATTTTTCTTGTTCTTTTTTTGTTGTTAATTTTTCTTTCTTTCTTTTCACTATAAAAAAATTTACATATTCATTTACTGAGAGAATTAAGGCACAGTTGTGACTTCTCCAAAGGTTAATGTTTATTTTTCCATCCATTTAATTAGAGATAGTAAAAATATTATTTTCTGTCAGTATAGCACGCCCAGAGTCACACACACGCACACACACATATTTCTTTTCTTTTCTTTTCTTTTTTTAATCATTTCATCCCAAGCAAGGCGGGAAAGCCAAAAGTACGCTGGGGTTTACAGAGAGTGAAAGTGAAAGAGAAAACTGAGAATAGAGAGGTTTGATGAAAGAAAAGATTGACGGGGTTCAAGAAGACAGAAGATGGCGATTGACATTGCATTTAAATTTTTGAAGATTGTAGTTATCTGGAAAGCAAGCAAGCAAGCAGAAGGGAGTTCCACAAGTGGAACGCGCGAGAATAGAAACAGTTGGCTTAGAAGAGGCGGATACATTTAGATATTTCAACCATAAAAGTGTGGAACCTAAATCATAACATGATTTCTTATTACAACAAACTCAGTACCTCCAAAGATAGGCTAAAAAATAAGCACATATGATAAAAAAAAAAATAATAACCCAAACTTAATAAAGACAAAAGCTTTATCGTCGAAATCTTTATGTTTTTATTAAGAGGAAAAATCAAACGATATTTTTGACTATTAACATATATTTTGTATTGTTTTTAGAACTTCGAATGTTTTGGCTAAAAATATTCTTTTTCTTCATTCAGCGGTTGACCATAAATTAGTACAGTGTAACCCGGATATAAGAGACCCGGATATAAGAGAAACCCGGATATAAGAGAGATTTTCTCTAGTCCCAAATTAGAGCCTGTGTTAATGTATATAAAATAGACCAAACCCGGATATAAGAGAAACCCGGATATAAGAGACTTCTCCGGTTCCGACAACTCTCTTATATCCGGGTTACACTGTATGGGGAATTTGAGCGTCTTTTTGTGATGAAAAAAACTGATTTGGAAATTCTTGTAAAAATCAATTCATTGTCGGATTTTAATGAAACTTTCAGTATATATTTAGAAATGAATTAAATCATTTTTGAAATCATTCGTTTTAGAAACTGTGTTTTAAAAATATTATTTCATATTTGTTAACACTCACTTATCTAATTTTATGAAATCTCCAGAAATTATTTTTGGAGCGCTTATTGTTTATAAAGAGTGTTTCATTAAGACGGATCAAAGTCAGCAGTAAATAAATCAGTGTTAAGGGGCAAAAATTTATTTATTTCTCTATTGGATCATGTTATTTAAGTCATAACAATTATGTATGAAAAATAATATCATCCAAATGTCCGCCAAGGCTTTGGTTGTACACCTCCACTCGATGGTAAAAAATTTTGATGACATCTCTGCATAGTTGCTCCTCGATCTCACCAATATGCCTTATTATCTCATCCTTCATCTGTTGAATTGTTGTTGGCTTGTTGGAATAGACCTTACTTTTGAGATGACCCCAAAGAAATAAATCTAAAGTCGTCAAGTCGCACGATCGTGGTGTCTAATTGACTTCGCTGTTTCGAGAGATGATGCGACCTAGGAACTTCTCATTGCATTTCTGTTTGAACGTCCAGTTTCGTAATAGGCTTCGACAACTTTAACATGTTGTTTGATTGTTAATCTTTCCATGGTTGAAATTGCTAAAGACTTAAGTTGTTAAATCTGAAAGAAAAAAAAAATCATTAGACGCTTAAACTTAATTCACATTTAAAATCGGTCCAAGTAATTGGAACACCCTTATTACTTATGAGGACATGACCACGGTGAAATTAAATCATGAAACTTCTTTCGGTCAAGCAGAACCCCCAATTACAGAAAATCTGCTCTGAATCATATAATAAATAATGCAATAAAACTAAGACATTATTTAATTAGAAAAAAAAAATATTTGCTTTTATGTATAAAAATATATTATGTACGCTGCCTTAAGAAAAAAAAATCAACTTTCGATTTATAATGCATTTTTACAAGAGTAGTTTTAATTCTTTTTTCATTTTTAATTCGGATAATTTATAAAGTTTTAAATCTTTTAAAATTCGGCATTAATTTCTAACAGTTAAGTGATATTGTTAGTAAGTAAAAACTATATTACTAATTATAAAGGGAAAAGCTCGCTACAATTCAACGACTCCAATATTTTAAAAAGAATTTTCAAATTATTTTAAGCGTTCATAAACATGTTGATTTTTGCGAATACGTATGTCTAAACGCGACATTATCAGAAAATAAGAGGTGTAACTATAGTAAACTTAAAATTTATTTCTAATTTTCTAACATTTCCTCAACGAGCGTCTTCGTAAGTAAGGTTATAAATCCAAATACCTAAATTCAATAAAATATTAGATTGCTTAAAATATTTTCTTAAATCTTTAAGATGACTGGGTAGTTAAATAAAATTATTTGAAAAAGGCTACATTCGTCAAGTAATTGTTACATTTATGCCCCCTTTAGAAAAAAATTCCCAAAGTCTAGCTAGAATGTTCTCAACACCTCATATAAACACCCTCCTCCGAGTTAAAATACTTTTCTGCGATATTTTAAACTAAAAGTATGTAATATTTGTTTCAAATCAGATTACTTAACTTTTAAATCAGCTAATCTTTCTCAAATAAAGTTTCAGAAAAGTATATTTTATTTTTTTAATAACGAGAATTACGTTGTTTTGGCAGATTTGTCAATATGGACGATTTTGGTGTTTTTAATGATAATTAAAAAAACTCATTCCAATCAATTTAAATTCAGTTAAAAATACAGCATAGTATTTTGCTTATTGAAAATATTAAATTTAATTTATTAGCTTGGGATTAAAACTAAAATTAACGCTTCACCGAAGAGTTTACATTTTCTAAAATGCATTTTAAACCTTAGTTATTAAAGTTTAATCTGAATTAAAACAAATATAATTTATTGCAGAAAAGTATATTTTAACACGGGTGTAGGTGTTTTGACACATCTATCGAAAACCTGATGTTTGCGAGATTTCTGTAAGAAGGAAATCATTGTAGTAAATTACATGTCGAATAGTAAACGCGTTTTATAGATATTTTTTAACTACCCAATAACTTTGAACATTCCAAATATATTAAGCATTTCAATATCACTTGAACTCTACAAATTAATAAAGAATTTTAAAAGATTTAAAACCTTATAAATTATTCTAATTAAAAATTAAAAAAGGAAAATTCTTGTAGAAATTCATTATTCACCAATTTTTACTTCATACAATAATATCCATAATACATTTATATATGAAAACAATTAAAAGTATTTCTAATTAAATATCTACGTTTTATTGAATTTTTATTTTACGATTCAATTCATATTTTCTGTAACTATAAAGAATTAAAAAATATATTTTTCACCAAGATTTTGTAAAAAAGAAACATTTAAAAAATAATTTCATTCATTTTTGAAAGTTACATTAAAATCTGAAAATTATCTGATTTTTACAAGAATTTCCAAATCAATATTTTTTCACCGCTCAAATTACTCGTACTAATTGGCCCCACGATGAAGCCAGAAAAACAAGATTTTGACAAAATTTCGAAGGATCAAAAAGGATTAACAAAAATAATTTTTACACAAAAAAAATCTTTACTCATTCAATGATTTTTACGATAAAACTTTCTTTCACCAGGTATGTTCATTTTTTATTGAGATTTGGAGGTGTATCTCTCTCTCTCTCTCTCTCTCTCTCTCTCTCTCTTTCTCTCTCTCTCTCTCTCTCTCAGTATTTACCCGAGCCCAGGATGTAGCACAAGGCCGGGTTTTTACGTGGGGCGTTCTGTGCTCGTAGGTTTGAGCAAAAATTGCCCATATACCCCTGCATGCACATGATCGGTAGCTGTCTACCTCCCCAGACGAAAATTTGCTCTTCGGCATGACCTCGTATGGGTTCCTCTCCTCCCAGAGGCAGAGAGTCGACAAGCAGAGTTAACTGTAATCGTTCTCTCTCTCTCTCTCTCTCTCTCTCTATATATATATATATATATATATATAGCCTACTTCATATATATTTACGAAGCAGGCTATATATAAAAAGAACGTATAAACATAAAAATGACTTAAATTACGTACATACATACATATATGTGTGTGTGTGTGTGTGTGTGTGTGTAAGTATATAGAAAAATAGGAAGGAGCCGTTAGGTTAATAATCCAAAGTGCTTTAGTATTTTGGTTTTTATTTTTAAAAAACAGTGCTCAATACAACAGTAGAGCTTATATTATAATTATTTTTTTTCAAAATATGGTTCCATCGCTACATAAGAATTCTCATGTTTCAAAAACAGAAGCGAAATATAAAAGGAATTCGCTTGAGGAGGAAACAGAACTAGCTGCTTTAATTTAATTTAATTTCTATAAATGTAATTGAAGTTTTAGCTTCTGTTTTTGAAACATGAGAACTCTTATGTAGCGATGGAATCATATTTTAAAAAATAATTATATATATATATATATATATATATATATATATATATAATATTTATATAAATAAAAGGTTTGTCACTTAGCTGACTGATGTTACCGTCGGCATCCTCAAGGAATTGATCCGACTACTCGTCAGAGGTTATCCACTATTGACTGCTTATACTGCTAGATTTTTCTTTTTTATATTCTCTTTTAATTAGTGCAAGTTTTTTTTTTTAATTTCATAGTGTACATATCCGTGTGTGCTTTTGCGCGCTCCTATACGCTCGTCTGCGCGTATGTGCATACGTGTAGAATGTCGTGATTATTTGTGCTTTTCGTCGTTTTTTTTTTTTTTTTTTTTTTCACTTTACACTCACTCCTTAACCTTTCCTCACTTTTCCCTCATTTCTTTCAATTGTTGCCATTTGGATTCCGGTTTTTCAGACATATGCTGTCGTTAAACATGAAAGCTTTTGTGTATTGATTTCAACATGTTTTATTACACTCTCTTATAATAATAATAACACACAATAATATATATATATATATATATATATATATATATATATATATATATATATATATATATATAAATTGATAATTTAAATTCTCCAAGGATTTCTGTTTATAACGAATATAAACATTAAGTCCTACAAAAAATGAATTTCTCGAAATTACATAAAATTAATTAAATAAGGGTAACAGATGTAAACAAATAATATATTTTACCAAGATTTTCTAAAATAATTTCATTTATTTCTGAATAAGTCCTGAAAGTTTCGTTAAAATCCAAAAATTATCTGATTTTTGAAAGAATTTCAAAATCAATGTTTTTCACTGGAAAAAAGTACTAAAATTTCCTTAAGTAGTTTATAGTCACCCACTCGTGCAAGAAAAAAGATTTAACCAAAATTGTGAATGTTCTAAAGAGGGTTAAAAATGTAATGTATTCATCTAAAAATGCATTGTTTTAAATAATAACATGAAGATTTTTACGATAAAACGTTGTTTTTATTAAGTTTGGGGCATTTTTTTTTCATCATGTATGTTCATTTTAGCGAATCTTTGGGGGTACCTAAATATATCTTACGATTTTTAATGATCACTGTAAGAAAGACATAAATGAATTTCTGTTAGAGTTCAAATATTCAAGGTAGAAGTAAACCTGCCTCAAAATCTTTTTTGTCAGCTGATATAATGTATGGCGGAAGTAAATTATTGGAAAACCGCCTTGAAATTCCGGTTTTAATTGCTCGTGCTTTCTCAGAATTTATGCCCTTGAGAAAGGCATGAATCTACATCCCTGCGCTCTTGGCAAAATTGTTTTTACACTTATAAGCTAAAAATATTTACGAGAAAGAGAGTTGATTAACGAGCATTTGCGCAAAATATTCATAAATATATAATTATAGACCTGGGTTAATGCGGTTAGTCTGCTTGGCCTCTGGTAGTGAGTCTGATCCTCACCCGGTACTACATTCAAAATTATTATTATTATTATTAGATCCTTTAGAAAGGTAAGCGTATACATCTCTGCATTCTGTCTCCATTGATAGATCGCATGACAAAAAAAATGATTCGATCCTAGTTTACAATAGTGGTTGACAGGAGAAAAGAGCAGTCAGGAAACTATTCTCATCTTAACTATCAGCTAAGATATAGCCACCTCGGCTTAGAGCAGCGTTTCTCATCCTGGATTCCCCGAAACCCTAAGGTTCCGTAAAAGGTCACCAGGGCTTCCGCGAGAACAGGTGAGATAAGATAATGCACTTTTAACTTTTTATTTAATTTTCATATAGGTAATATTACTAAACACACACAATTGTATTCTTGGTTATTGTGATATTGCAATATTAACATTATCCTATCTAACCTATTATGTTATTAAAAATATATGACAATCATAAACGAACAGTATGAATTTTATTTAACATTACCGAAAAATTTGACAAAGAAGTATTCATTTTTCCTTAAACCAGTTATTTAAAAATATATACTGTGATATTTATCACATGAACTACGATGAAAATAAAATGAGAAAGATATGGTACATAATTTTGTTTTGGCGTAGGGGTCCCTCGGAATATGTCATTTATTTTAAGGGTTACGCAAAAGTAAAAAGTTTGAGAAATGCTGGTTTAGAGTAATGTTTAATGAGGCTAGTCTGATAGGTAGTGAGTTCGATCTTCACTGCGTATCCCATGCAAAATTCAATATCAAATAAACCGGTAAGAGTTGACATATCCTAAAACCAACTAACCTAACCTAAGTGTGCCTAAGATATGATAACTAAAACTACTGCCTTGTCAACCTTGACAAGGACCATCAATTTGTGATATCGGCTTTGCCATGAGGCACTTTTAGGTCTAGAAATGATTCATGTAGTACACAAGGCTGGTGCATAGTACCATCGACCCTCCGACCCCCAACATTAGACTGATTGGGGACCCCAGGGCAATGCTTTTTGACCCTCGCTATCTTATCAACATTTGCTTTTTTTTCTACCTATATTTATATACGTTACAAATTAAACTAGGCGCAACTGATGATTAAAGGATGAACATATTTCACGGATTTTGATATCATTCTGTTTTTTTTTTCGTTCATACATAAATTTATTTTGCTCATGGTAAAAATCACTATATAAAATTCACTATTTTTTATTCATAATGCTGAATGTGTTCAACTTTTTACGAAGAAAAATCTCGAATTGATGTTAAAATCTGCAACAAAACATTATTGATTTATTTAAGATAGAATGATCTATTATGGGATGTCTCTAATTTTTATTTAAATACATTGCATTTATTTTCATATTTTTCTAGTTAAATTGTTCACCTATATTACATAAGATCCATTATTCTACATAATAAGGTCACAATAAAATGTGTATTTTATATGAACACTACCCTATGAAAATTGAGATGTAGTAGTGTAGAGGATCATCGTATCATAGATTGGGGGTGAGGGGCACACAAGGCCCTGGGAAAAAAAACAACCTTTTTGATATGCATTTGTTTTATAGTCTTATGCCGGGTAATAACCTTTGACCTATGGCAAGCGAAAGATGTGATTTTTTGTTGTCCCCACTTAATTAAGCAAAAGACAGCGATAAACAAAATAAACTTCACCCTTAATCTATTTTAATGAATTGTTTCATTTTCCTTTCTTCAGCGTCTTTTATTTAAAATACGCCTGTCTTCTAATGCAATAATTACATTTTCTACCTCCAATTTTCTTACGACTTTCCGGGAATCCTGGAAGAAACTTTTCGCTAATCCTAGGTGTCTTTAGATTAATGTCTCATTTCGTCTTACTGCAAGAACTTCATACATTTCGGTATCTTCTTAATTTCGAAGACTTCAATACGCAGCTCACACATGGGCTAAATATTTTACTGACACCCATGAATTTTCTATTCTTACAGTTAATATAGAAACCTTTCTTCTTCCTTACTTCCATATTTACTAATTACACCGGTCAATACGATTTTTGGTGCTAAGAAACAAAACGCGTTTTTTAGCTAATTTGATGGTGCCGATACCGAAAATGATCTTAGTTTTGCATGGTTAGCTACCGTTTTTGTTGTACTGAAATTGCTCATTTTTGGAAAAAAGATCGATTTACGATCTTAGCTGTAGAAAGCCATCAACTTTCAGGGAGGCCGAACAATTTATGTCAGGTACCTGAAATGAAATAGTTTTATATGAAAAAAGTGTTTTTGAGTCAAAAATTTTAAAATAGAAGCACAGAATTTTTCCAGTATATCGCCAAAATCCAAATTAACTGCTAAATTTTATCAGTAATGTACTTTAGTAAACCTGATAATTAAGGTGACATCAAAAAAATGAAACCCTAAAATCTTGTTTGATATTCATAAATTTATCCCATCAGTTTTATCCCTTCACTACGGATGGAAACCAAACACACTGAGAGCATTTTGTTTTCACTGTTGGAAAGAAACTCCCCAAACTAAAGATATCCCAATTGAATGCCCATATTCCATTGTACATGATACTGCCGGAGTATCAAAAGAGACTTAAATGACATTGAACATGACAGAGAAGAAAAAAAAATTACCATAATTCTTATGTTCATGAAGAATGCTGTTTATTAAACGATTTGATGAGAATTCTTCTTGGACTTGGTATATTCAATCGTGTTATTTTTAAAGGCTTAGGGTCTGATTGTTATTGCAAAAACAGTATCCCACAATAAGTAGACCAATATTTGTTGGTTTAAATACGAATTGAGAGGTTTCTACGATTTTATTTTGAGAAATATTGCCATCGGTCAATATCATTTATACAGAAAACAAATGAAAGTTTTTTTTTTCCAAAAATTAGGCATTTCTGTACAGCAAAAACAGTAGTTAGCCAAGAAAAAGTAAGGTCATTTTCAGATTCAGCGCCCTCATATTGGCTAAAAAAAGATGTTTGGTGTCTCGACGCCATTTCAAAAAAAATTTTTGTTGATCAGTGTTATCTAAAATTTTTGAAGAAAAAATATTTCCAGAAATAGATTTTTCGTATTTTTTTAACTGTAATTTTCCTCGCTCACAAATATTAATGTTCGACTGCACAACATCTCAGTTTCCGATCTGAGTCGGCTATTAACAATGATTCATACGCATATCGTTTGCTGTTATTATTACTATCTTCAAATTCTTTTTGACCTGCTCTTGTTTTTAACTGAAAAATTAACTTTGTGAAAGAGAGACTTGCATAGCGAATCTCGATTCGGTTTCAACTATCCACGGCAATCTTAGATAAACAGGACGTTTTCCCAGACGACAAGAGTTTGGTATTCGGAAATGCACAATCTTGACATTAATGTTCGACTGCACAACATCTAAACGATTTTAATTCTTTAATATTTTTTCTACTTCCAACTCCAGATATTTTTTACTTAGTTTTTCAAAAACCTCCGTAGAGATGTTTTTAACATTTGATACGTTCCTGTCAAAACTTTTTCTTTTTCGTTTTTGATGTATAAGCGAATGGTTGCGTAGGAGAGTTGCGTACTGGACATTTGTGTCCCGGGCAATTGCGTACCTGGACATTTGCGTCCCTAGACGAATGCTTCCCAGGTTAATGGTGTATTTCTGATAATTTTTTGAAGCTTTTAAAAGCAATTATCATAAAAGTAGTAATCATAATTTTTAAAAAAAGGAATTAAAAAAAATAAAAGTTTATTTTAGTTTAAAATACAAAGACAGATTAACAGTGTTTCAAGATAGCTCTACACATCGTCAGTATGTTTTTGTTTCATCGGAGTTTTTATTTATGATCGTGATAGCTATAATGTTCCTTGCTCACAAATATTTTTCCATCAGTGTTTAATTTTCGCCATGGGTTCTAAATAAAAATATAATCTATAAAATCCAGAATCTATTAGATGTTTGTGGTACGCACCGCTGGAGTGAACTGAAACTGCTAGCTTAATTTTCTTTTGTTTTAAAAAAGAAAATTTTCTCTCTTTCTTTTTTTTTTATTTATAGTAACTACCTTTCTGCTTGTTTAGAGTAATTAAAGGTATTGGTGTGAAAATTTCTGTATTAAACAATTCTAAAAAATGTTTTTTTCTTCCAAAATTTATGCTTATTGCCTTTTTGCTTGTTTAGAATAATTAAACGTATTGTTTGCAATTAGCAACACTTAAGAAAAGAAAGTATGCTTGGTTTGGTTTGTTTTGTTTTACGGCATATCAACCTCAGTGGGTTATTTAATGCCGACAAGATTTTTATTGCTGGTAATTTTTTTTAAATGTATTGTTGGTAATTTTTTTTCCTTCAAAAATCTATTTCTAGTAATATTTTTTCTTCAGAAATGTATCGCTTGTAATTTTTTTTCAAAAAAGTATAGCTGGTAATATTTTTTCTTCAAAAACTTATTGCTGGTAATAACTTATTTACAAATTATTTCTGGTATAAAAACCTATTTTTCCACTTTCATAGTGTTTTGACCCCAGTTTGAGGAGTCAACTATTTGCCCATAGCTGGGACCCTGACAGGTGCTACCACCCCGGGTCAGGGTGGACCTGGGAACACCAGCAATTAAGAGGTGATTCCACGCTCCTCAAAACCTCCTGATCAGAGACCTTGCGGTTGGACGTAGTTTATCGTCTTGCCCAGCACGGTTGTAGTTTTTCCTCATACCCAGGACGGGAAAGTATGGTAACTTCAAAAAATTTCCAGAGGTAGGCAATTATACAAAGACTGATTTGTCTAGGTACGCAAGTGTCCACGGACGCAATTGTCTGGTACGCAACTGTCCATCCACTCTGAGCAAGCGGCTTGTAATGTTTGATCTGTGTTGATAGAAAAATCCCAGTGGATGGTAACATCCGTAGTGATTTAGAATGATGTTCATACTAATTTGCATCTGGTTTTTATTATGACGTAATGATGACAGATAACAGATCTTCCAATGCAGATGATATGATAACATGACCTACTGTGTCATCGCCGTTTTTGTACTCATTGAGTGTGAGTATTGAGCACCCTGAGATAAGGCGAACAGTATTTTCAGTGTATCGTCCGCAGAAATTATATTTTGGGTCTGTATTATTACGCAAGTTATTAGCTTGCTAAATGCGTATAAGCAGACTCTGGCCCTGTGCAGTAAGAATAAACCCTTCAGTCAAATCCTTAAGTAATGAATTCTTTAGCTACTGGGGTGGGGTGGGGGGTGCAAATTGATATACATCAGCACATTTGCTTCGGAGAAAGTACTTTTGGCACCAGTTTTCTTCTATTTGCTTTTGGCTTAGGTTTTCGCATCTTGTTTCAGAAACGAAAACTATTATTATTATTATTATTATTATTTTCTTTGATTTCTGGCGTTTACACATTCCGGGTTCCGCCCAGGGACCTAAGGTTAGAGATGGCGTCATGACACTTTCCACTGACACAAAAAAAAAAGAAGTTAAATTACATAGATAAAGCCCTTGGTAAGGTGTGGGCTGTACTTGTCAGAACAATTTTTTGTATCTCCTTGAGGCATGGATTTCCAGGAATCCCTTCAATTAGTCTACTGCAATCTTTTCCAACCAGTCCTATGGCTCCAACTACAACAGGGATTGTTGATGTTCCCATATGCCACATTGTTATTATTATTATTATTATTATCATTTGTGTGTGTTATGTTTTCTGCTTTGTATCCTGTAGAGCCGGGTTCAAACTATGGTCCTTAGGCCCTAGAGGAGAATTGTCATTTAAATGATAGCACTAGTATATGGATGTTCCTAGGAGGGGGATCTTTTGGGTAGCTTGCATGTTGATGTTACCTGGGATACTGTTAGTAAAATTGTCCATTCCTTTTCCCACGAAGATCAGAGTTCCGATTGCTGTTGGTACAGACTCAGTCTTCATTCCCCACATCCTGTTAATCTCGATCTCCAGGCCCTCTTTTTTGGACAATTTCTCAATAATTTTCATGGAGGTATTCCTCTCAGATCGTACTGCTATGTCAATAAGCATACACTTCCTGAATTTCTTGTCTTTTATGATAATACCAGGTTTATTGGATGTCATTTCCTCGCCAGTTTGAATTGGTATATCCCTGAGAATAATTACATTGTTATTTTGGGTAACTGTGTCTGGTTAGTGCTCATACCATTTCTCAGTGGTTTCGATTTTGTACTTCTTGCAAATGTTCCAGTGTACATATTCGCTACCTTGTTATGTCTTTAGGTATATTCATTTATTATTATTATTATTATTATTATTATTATTATTATTATATTTCCTTTGATTTTTGGTGTGTACACATTTCTTTCCGGGACCCGCCCAGAGACCCAAGGTTAGAAATGGCATCATGACATTTTCCACTGACAAAAAACAATATTTTACATAGACAAAGCCCTTCGTAAGGTGTGGGCTGTACTCGTGAGACCAATTTTTTGTATTTCTTTAAGGAATGGGCTTCCAGGAATCCCTTCAATTAGTCTACTAGAATATTTTCCAACCAATTCGATGGCTTCAACTACAACTGGGATTGTTGATGTTCCCATGTGCCACATTTTTGAGATTTCGATTTCAAGGTTCTTGTATTTTAATAGCTTTTGAAGATTATTATTATTATTATTATTATTATTATTATTATTATTATTATTAATATTTCCTTGCGTTTCCTTCCGTGTCTCAACCAGACCTAAGGTTAGAAATGGCTTCAGGATATCTTCCACTGATCATTTTTTGTATAAAAAAAAAACAAAAAAAACACACACACACACATCTTACAAAGATAAAGCTCTTCGTAATGTGTGAGCTGTACTTGTGAGTACATGTTTTGTATTTCTTTAAGGCATGGACTACCAGAAATCCCTTCAATGAGTCTAATCGATCCGAGAGCTCTAAGAACTGGAATTATTGACGTCCTCATATGCCACATTTTTGAGATTTCCATTTCCAGATCCTTGTGTTTTGATTGTTTTTTGAAGATCGTCAAAGACAGATTACAATCTGCAAGGACAACCATGTTAATAAGAAAACACATTCTCTTCTTGTGGTCTTTGATCAAGATATCTCGGTTATTAGATTTGATTGTTCTGTCTGTGTGTATTGTAAAGTCTCATAAAATTGTTACAGGTTTTATCTCTGTAACCGGGTCTGGGTGATGTTCATACCAAATGCATATGCAGTCTCCTTCCCGTAAAAGTTACATATTTTTCAATGCTGATACTGAACCACTCTATCTTGCCGAGTTTTATTTTCAGTGGGTGCTAACACTGTGCAACCTGAAACAAGGTGGTCTAATTGTTTCTGGATATTTATCACTGAATCTGCTTTTCGGATGAACACACTCTTTCAGTATGTGTGCTTGGTAACTTTTGGTTAGCAAGTATCATTAAAATAATCATCATCATTATTATTATTATTATTATTATTATTATTATTATTTCTTAAATTTTTATTTTATATGATTTTTACTAG
>CAHIKZ030000607.1:0-5000 GCA_903632075.3 Acanthosepion pharaonis
CTCTCCATCTTTGACGAAATTGACCAACATTTATTGCCAGAAAAGGAGTAATATTATGTAACAGTCCAATACTCTTTTCTTTGTTTCTAACGAAATTTTCCTGTTTCTTAATACTTTGCTTAGCTTTTAGAAGACATCTTTCGCTATTCCAATGGGATTTCTGATTTCGGTGTCACATTTTCCGTCCTCTGTTAAAACATATCTACATTTTTGTTCTTGCTTATTTCAGCTCTGAATTTTGTTATCGTTGTGAAAAACTGTTTTTTTTTTCGTATGGCTCGTGTATAATGCAACCCCAGTTTCTGAGCAACCCTAACAGATGCACCGTAGTCAAATATGTAGCACTTGGCTCTTCAATGTTTTTTATTCCAATTGACAATATTAGTTTATACCGTAAATAAAGTTACTAGAATTAAAATCCATTTGGTATGTCACCCGGTGAATTCATCATTGTCCGTATATTTCAGTGCACCTTGCCAAAATATTTTAAGAAAATAATTCCAGGGAATGTGAAGAATATAATAAATAAGGATAAATATAAATAAACAAGGTAGACATAATAAGGAACCCATCTGAAACATTATTTACATTATTCGGACTATTGTCCTCATCTTTGTCGCCATATTTTATCACAACGTTTCGGCCCGAAACGTTGTGATAAATGGCGACAAAGATGAGACAATAGTAAATAATAAATTATCTACATAATACCTCATCTCAGAAATATAGACCATCTGAAACATATACCGCATGGATACATATCAAAGAACAGGGGTGCCGTTGGAAAAGCAATACCTCAGCGATGTAAACACGGACGGACGAAGAGAAACGCAAAAGTGGAGAAAAGGAAAACAAAAAATATTGTTAATTCTTCATGTTATATAAAGTATTTGTCGATTTTAAGAAGCGCACATAGTAAATAGCGTTGTCCTGCTGAACGATCCAGTCATTTCCACACATGTATGCTCTCCCTAACATGCTAATGTAACCAGCCGCAGTCTAAATTCCATTGTTTCTTGGAAGAAAATAGCACCCAGATCATAATGGAACCTCCTTTGTTGTGTCGTGTAGAAATTAGTTTTTGGTGGTATATCCTTATCGTGCTAGAATCGTTGGTAGTGATCTGGGCCGTCCGAGGTAAATGCTCTTCTCATCAGAGAACAAAACCTTCTTCCTTCTTTTCTATGTCCAATGTCTGACGCTTCTCAGATAAGTGGTTGAGTCTAACAATGCGTAAGGTATATTTTTTCTTTATTTTCATTTCCCTTAAGACTTTTACCAGCAGTGTATGAACAGTGGGCTGTGTTTTTATAATGCTCCTCAATTTGGTTGATTCCTATTGGTAATATAACTGTAAAATATATAAATAAAGCTTCTAGAATTAAAATTCATTTGGTATTTCTCCTGATGCATTCATCATTTACCGTATATTGCGCTGCATTTTGTCAAAATATTTTAAGAATCTGTAACGGAGAATTATACAAGAATCCCTCGGTTAATGCGCATTCGATTAATGCGTTTTCGATTAATGTACTAAAATTTGTATATACTAAAATTCGATTTGCGCATACGTAATACTCGATTAGTACGTTAAAATATGCTTCAGTTTAACCATAGTGATTGAAAATTGATTTTTTTTTAATAGTTATATACATCCTCTTGGGAGTCTGGGCAGTGTTCACGAAAAGAAGCTGTCGAGTGGAACTTACTTCTCGCTGATGGAATAAGGAGGGAATGGCGGCGGTTTGCTACTATGTAAATGGCATGACGGGTCCTAGCTGTAAAGGTCAGACCTGGTCGAACTAGGAGATTCAGTTCGTCCGAGCACTTTCCATGGTTTTAGCGATAGAGCAGTGAGAGAGTCGACACATCCCCTCGTTAGAGAAAGGTTAGAGGGTGGAAAATAATTCTCCAGCAAGAACTCGGAGACGCTTTTTGAACACTGTTAAGACTGGAAAGGGAGGTCTGGTCAGCTCCTGCCTAAATATAGTAAGAGTACACCATTTTCAGCCTGATCTGCCTCTTATAAAGGTAGCGCGAAGTCAGGTACTTACTAGAGCAGTACAGGGCCGATCATTTTCCAAGCACCTTTAGCAATGAATAGAATATAGGAATTCCACTTGAGGAAATATCCTCAAACAGCAACAACCGGGAAATACTTTCTGAGAAACTTCCCCCTTTCTTTTACGCTACTTACATTTATTATAATTATTCTAATTAGCTCTACAGCAATCCTTCGATTAATGTTCATTCGATTAATGTGTTTTCGATTAGTGCGCTAAAATTTTTATGCCAAAACTCGATTAGTGCATGCATAATACATAAAACATTCTTCAGTTTAAACATAGTAATTGAAAATTGAATTTTTATAGTTATCGATTAATTAAAAATTTTCTAAAATTTCAAAATGGAAAATGAGTAACTATTTTGTTTGTCAAGTATTTCGTTATCTAAGTGAGTACAGGAGCGTTAATAAATGGACGGATATAAATAGACAAATTTTATAATATCAGCCGATAATAAAAAAAACATATTTGAATAAATGTCTCTATTATAAATTTTTTGAATATTTTGAATTTTTCATGATTATTTTGAAGATCAAAAGAAATTTCTTACTTTTTGCCTAAAAAAAAAAAAAATAAAAACATTAGACGATTTAATTAGATATAGAAATTTGCATTTTTTTTTTTTAATATCGAAAGATAAAAGATGTATTCATTTACTATAGAAACATTATGAATACAATTTTCAGGTTAAAATACTAATGATTATTTATGGCAATTTCTCAGTACCGCCAATTATTCGAAGAAGGCAATTTCTCAAACCACTCTAAATAAGTTTTCATTAAAGAAAAATCAGATTAATAAACATTAATTCATAACATTTTATTGTATCCTTTTATATGTACCTATATTTTAATTAAAAAAGTACGCAAATTAGAAATGAATTGTGAAAGAGACTAAAATTTAGATTCATTACATCATTTTTATAAGTCATTATATTGGGAGCAAAAGCGTTTTCGATTTTATCTTTTAATATAAACAATAGCTGCACTAATCAAGGCATTCCTGCACCTGTAAATGCAAAAGAATATAATAAATGAATATAAAAAAAAACAAAGAAAGATAGAATAAGGAAAACAACTGAAATATGGGAACCAGTAATAAGGAGTGCTAGAGAAAAGCAATGAATAACAAGACAAAATTGCAATATAAGCTTTGGTATAAAAAAAAGTATGCAATAATAATAATAATAATAATGGACGCCATATTGCAAGTACATCTTGTCAAAATATTATAAGAATATCTAAGGGAGAATTATAAGATAAAATAATACCAGTAAATGTAAAGAATATAATAAATAAATTTAACTAAACAGAGGAAAACAACTGAAACCTATATATATATATATATATATATATATATATATATATATATATATATATATATATATATATATATATATATATATACACACATATATATATATATATATATATATACTGACGCTCCTGTCGAATTCGATGTATGAGGGTCAAGCAGATCAGTTCTAGGAAACTGACAGGCCGACAACAACACATGAGATTTGATTATAGTGGTGAAGGTTTCGTGTAGGGACCATCCGCACTTTTTTTGAAGGGCCGAATACAGAGACCTGGTGCACTAAGTGCCACAATGTTCCCAAAACGACCCTCGGCAGGTTTTGAATTCAGAGTTGTCCTTCTCCCTAGACCAGTTGCCATCCAAGCCTATAGAACTCAGTCTGTCCTACTATTTACCCATAGCTGGATATATATATATATATATATATATATATATATATATATATATATATGCAGAAAACCAACATAGTTTACAAATTCAAGTGCCCTTTGGAAGATTGTATATCCAACAGATTAAATAATATTTATGTTGGTCACACCACAAACTCGCTTTCACGGCGCTTGACTCTACATTTAAATGATTTTTAGGCATTTAAAACAACATGCCTGCCTGCGTACTCAATACCGGAAAATCCTTGTTGACGACACAACTATACGTAAACATGAAAACAATAAACAAAAATTAAAAATTCTTGAAGCTATATACATAAAACTGTTGAAGCCTAACCTGAACAAAATAAACTATGAAATCTCCGCAAATATCCTTAAATGTCTATAATTTATAACATAAGCCATTGGCTTATACCAACGGCTTCCCATACTTAATACTTCTCGTTTTTACTCTCGCGTGGTCATGTGTGGCGTCACGAACTGCGACGCGATTTTCGCTTTCTCGTCTCGTATATACGAGTTTGTTGTTACTTGGAAATTTTCATGCAGCAAGGGCGGACTATCATTGTTGTTTCGTCCGTGTGTTGTTTGATTTATTGAAATTGTCATCTTTGATAATGGCTTGTGTAAGCTGAAAGCTTAGATTGAATTTAAACATGTATGAATTTGGTGACTTCTTTCGTCTTTCAACGATAATGTGATTGAGCTTATCAGACAATATGAAAGGAACTTACTTAAAATAAATAGACACAACTTGTCTATATTATTTAATGAAAAATTGCTGCCTAAATATACAAAAATATATATATATATATATATATATATATATATATATATATATATATATATATATATATATATATATATATATATATATATATATATATATATATAAGGGGGCTGTTAGAAAAGCAATCCTCAGCGATGTAAACATGGGCGATCGAAGAAGAGCGCAAATTAGAAAAGGGGGTAAAACCTTGTTAATTCTTCGTTTATATAAGGTATTTCTCGATTTTAAACGGACACACATTTTGAACGATGTTCCGCTGTTTATGTAGCAACAGAAAGAAAGAATCTAAATTATGGGAGACAAGCTCAAGGAGATTATATTTACCGTAAAGTTTAGCCAAATGTACCATGACAACGTAGGCTTACCGGGTAGCTTCCGGTCACCGATAATGTATGAATCTTAACCCCAATTCCTCGAAAAATATACCCGTGTATAGTG
>CAHIKZ030000607.1:10000-65000 GCA_903632075.3 Acanthosepion pharaonis
AAAAAAAGAAAAAGACTATAAAACAAAAATAGATAAGTAAATAAATAAACCAAACCAAGCTACGTGACTACCAAACGGCATGCAACATTTCTTTTACCTGCAGCGAGAAAAAAAAAAAAAAGTAACTTAGTTTTATTTTTGCTTTTTAACCGCCTCCCTTTTTCTCTCGTTATTTTTTTTGACGCGTGTGAAGTTTGTCCAAACGTGATTTCTTTGCGAGATCGCAACTTCTACATTTGTTTTTAGTCAAACCACTTTCACAGAGTGGCTCCAGTATTATATAAAGTTCAACATTTCTAAGTACTACATTTGACTTTTTATTTTTTTGTTTACAGATATTCCCCCTATATACACAGCAAATAGCTACGAAACCAAAACGTTAACCTGAAAACTCGCTTCATGTTCTTAAATATCCTCGTTAGATCGAGACTTTCATATGGATGCCATGCATAGCGCCGAACCCGTCCAGAAATATTTAAACGAAATATAAAGAAATTTATTAACTGAAAAAAAAGAAGTTTGAACAAAGTAACGATAAACAATTTTTTTTCTATCCTCTGCCAGCCGCAATGATGGAGATGGCATTTCTTCGGAGGATTGACGCGATTGCGTCTCGATTAAGGGACAAGCCCCGTGAAACGGAGTGGCTCTTGCAGCGTGGCGATGGTTCAAGATAATGCTTTCCCAATATTTAAACTGTCCTCCCTATACAACCGCTTTCTAAGATCAATGGTGAAACAGGGCTTTGAGCGGGTAAAGACTGGGGGTCTTGGCAAAGATCCTTCGTCGAACATTGTGGATTGGCGCTATACAATCACAAAGAACTGCACCAAATAATAGAAATCATATCACTTGAAGACGACTAATAGTAGCAACAACTTAAATGGATAGTAGATGTAACTCACTTAGAAAATAATGATATAATCCAGATGTTAAAATTACATAACACTTAAAATCGAAGGTTTAGAAGTACCCCCACCCGTCAATACTGGGAAGATCAATAACAGATAGTGGATTTGAGAAACCTGTTTTCTAAAAAATATTTTAAAGTTTATAAATTTCAATTGAAAACAGTACTTGCTGCTCGAATCAAGTGATATGATTTCTATTATTTGGTGCAGTTCTTTGTGATTGTATAGCGCCAATCCACAATGTTTCCTCAAAGAGAAAAGACTAATTGTTGTAGCATACCTACGGATGATAATGGGTATGTCCCCATTCACATAAATACAGTAGTAAATACTGTATGTTGGTCTGCAGCTGGAAATTCATCTCCAGCTGTGCTGGTCAAACTCTCTGCCTCCGGACAGAGAGAATCCCCAGATGAGGCCATGTCGAAGGGCAGAGTCTTGACTCAGGAAACAGCTACTCGACCCCGTTTTATGCGAGGTCTGCGGGAAAATTTTGGCCGAGCATACGGGCTCGGATACCTCACATTAAATTCAACTTTGTGCCACATCTGACAGCATAGGGCGGTTGGTAGATATCCTGCAGTCGGAGATTCGTCTCCAGCTGTGTTGGTCAAACTCTCTGCCTCCAGGTGGAGAGGATCCCCAAACGAAAAAAACAGATACCCAACCCCGTTTTAAACGGAGTCCATAGGGAATGTTTGGACTAGCCTACGGGCTCGGATATCCCATATTTGACCGCATGGGTCGGTTGGTAGATATCCTAAAGTTAGAGATTCAATGTGGAATTCACTTGACTCATTTCTAGCAGTTGACTACTACTACGCGCCGCTGGCGAATCTTATATGCTTTATTCTTGTCCTAAGTATTATCGTTCATTACCAGCCTTTGTTTAATTATTCTATTCAGTAACCTTCCCTAGGTTACAACACTAATATTACCGAATCTTTCCTCGTAGAGAAAAGGCTAATATTATCATTTACAAGCCCCAGAGGTGGTTATATCAGGGATGTTATCTCTGATGCGTATACCCACTAAAAATACCGTTTGTAGTCATAAGTAATAAGATCGAGTTAAAAACTATTTGTCACTCGGTGTTTATGTGGGCGGAAGCAGGTTATTTTGTGGAGGTGGTGTTGTCAGTTTTGCTACGAGATGTCCGTGATCAGAATCAAAGTAGGAATTAGACTGTATCTGTCACTAATTGCTTTAAGCAAAAGGCCGAGATGATGTAGGTTTTTGGCTTTTTCTCTCTGGGCTCTGCCATTTGATCTGATGATTCATGGGGTGGTCAAACCACGTGTTTTTGAGTAACAAAAATTCCACAAACCCTCCCCATTGTTGGTTGAGGCTTTTGTTTCGAAGA
This sequence comes from Acanthosepion pharaonis, assembly GCA_903632075.3. Classification (NCBI taxonomy): domain Eukaryota; kingdom Metazoa; phylum Mollusca; class Cephalopoda; order Sepiida; family Sepiidae; genus Acanthosepion; species Acanthosepion pharaonis. Next base: position 12,275 of record CAHIKZ030000607.1, read on the forward strand.
GTGATGTCTTCTCCCCCCCAAAAAATAATGAAACTGGAATCAAAATGAAGTAAATGTATTTCTCTGCCTTTACGAGGCTTCATTGATAAGGAAGGTCTTCAGCCCTATAAAACGAGTTTCAGATTTTCTGATAGAACAGAGGTTCTAAACCATACGGACATGGGAATCCATGTAAAATTTCTGGATATCCATATATAAAAAAAAAATCCTAATTGGATTTCGGACCGGGATAATATTTTAGTGCTCCATAGAGCAATTTCACTTCGGAACGGTTGTTACAACTGAGAATTGTAATTTCTACAGTTTCACAATTTATGAAGATGTAAGAATTTATTTTTCAATAAGTATTTATGTACATGTAAGGATTTACTTTTCACCAAGTATTTATATAGATGTAAAGATTTATTTTTCAAAAAGTGTTTATATAGATGTAAGAATTTAATTTTCAAAAAGTATTTATTTTGAAACAAGTATTTATGCAGATGCAAGCATTTATTTTTTAACAAGTATTTATATAAATTTAAGAATCTAATTTACAACAAGTATTTATATTGATGTAATGATTTATTTTTCAACAAGTATTTATATAGAAGTAACGATTTACTTTTCATAAAGTATTTATATAGGTGTAAGGATTTATTTTGAATCAAGTATTTATGTAGATGTAAGTATTTATTTTTCAAAAAAGTATTTATTTTCAAACAAGTATTTATATAAATGCAAGCATTTATTTTTTAACAAGTATTTTTGTAAATTTAAGAATCTGCTTTACAACAAGTATTTATATTGATGTAATGATTTATTTTTCAACAAGTATTTATGTCGATGTAACGAATTACTTTCATAAAATATTTATGTAGGTGTAAGGATTTATATTGAATCAAGTATTTATGTAGATGTAAGGATTTATTCGCAACAAGTATTTATGTAGATGTAAGTAATTATTTTTCAACAAGTATTTATATAGATATAAGGATTTATTTTTAAACTAATTTTTATGTAAGGATTTATTTTTCAAAAAGTATTTATTTAGATGTACGTATTTATTTTGAAATAAGTATTTATGTAGATGTAATCATTTATTAACAAGTATTTATGTAAATTTAAGAATCTTCTTTTCAACAAGTATTTATGTTGATGCAATGATTTATTTTTAACAAATATTTATGTTGATGTAAGGATTTATTTTTAAACAAGTATTTATGTAGATGGAGGGATTTATTTTTCAACAGGTATTTATATAGATGTAACGATTTACGTTTCATAAAGTACTTATATAGGCGTAAGGATTTATTTTAAAACAAGTATTTATGTAGATGTAATGATTTATTTTTCAACAAGTATTTATGTAGATGTAAGGATGTATTTGCAATAAGTATTTATGCACATGTAAGGATTTATTTTGCAACAAGTATTTATAAACAGAAGTAAAAATGTTAGATTTTCAAAATTTTTAAGTTCGTGAAACGAGAAACGATCATCAATATTTATCCGGCTAACTAAAAAAAACGATGTAAATTATGGAGGACGCTAAGTGACATAATTAAACAAAAGTGAGTAAATGATGTTGGCTAGAGGATGAAGTACGTCGACTAAGATTAGTTTCCCTGTTGTCCTTTTACAGATATATTTTCGTTACAAATGAAATTTCACACACACACACACATAGAGGGAAAGATAGAAAGTGAAAAAGAAAGAGATTTGTTTTCTTTAAAGCATATATACATTTCTTAGTTTCTTTATATCATTACTAGTTTTACAATAGAGATACGAGACAAAAATACAATTGCGACTCACAGCATAAAAAAGATGAACTGAAATAGTAACAAAAAGATAACGTTTCTGCAAACAAGATGGCGAATAATCTTTTCCTTGATTTGATCTACAGACCTCTTTAACTCCATTATTCATCTCTCTATCTAGTGAGACGAACTGTTTTATCATAAAATTTGTTTAAATAATAAAATATCAGATTATATTTATGAAAGACTCCGTCGTTGAGACTCTGCCATATCAAACAACATTTCTCTTTGAGAATCCCACTTTCTCAAGCTTCACGCTAAGTCAACGCTGTTCATCTCCGCGCGTTTTGCGTGTTTCTGGCCAGCGAATGATTCCATCTTAAGACGGATCAGGCCTGACATCGAAACCTAAAATTTATCCATTGATATAATTCTTAATATCGAGCCTTCAACCGTTAATTCCATTTTGGTTTTTGCTCGAATAAAATACGGTTTCAAATCCTATCTTCGGATACATTTAAATACTTACTTGATTTATGCTTGTTTTGTTTTTTCTTCCATTATATTACAAAATTATATATATATATATATATATATATATATACACATATATATATATATATATATATATATATATATATATATATATATATGTATGTGTGTGTCTGTATGTGTGTGTGTGTCTGTTTCTGTGTCTGTATGTGTGTGTGTATATACACACACACATATATATATATGTGTGTGTGTATGTGTGTGTGTGTGTGTGTATACTGCGCTAATATATATATACATACATATATACATATATATATATATATATATATATATATATATATATATATATATATATAATTATTTATTTAAAATATGATTCCAACTCGCGACATAAGAGGTCTCATGTTTCAAAACAAGAGCCGAATACTTCAATATAATTATTACGTAAATTTCAGAAATAAGTTATTCCCGAAAAAAATTTTCGCTTGAAGATGGAACAGAGCTTACTTTAATTCAATTTAATTCAAATAATTATATTGAAGTTTTCGGCTCTTGTTTTGAAACATGAGACCTCTTATGTCGCGAGTTGGAATCATATTTTTAAATAAATAATTATATTTATCCTCTACTTTTGTATCGAGCACTATTTTTAAAAATAATAACAAAAAATATTAAGGAACTTTGGATTATTTACCTAACCAGTTCTTTTCTATTTTATATATATATATATATATATATATATATATATATATATATATATATAATTGAACATGAAGAATTCCCTCCTATTATCTCCCCCCTCTCTCTCTCTATCTCTTTGTATATAAACTCCATTCTCTCCCGTCGAAATTGACGTATGAGGGTCAAGCAGATCAGTTCCTAGGAAACCGACAGCTTGACAACAGCACATGAGAATTGATTATAGTGGTGAAGGTTTTGTGTAGGACCATCCACACTTTTTGAAGGGCCGATTACAGAGACCTGGTGCACTACGTGCCACAAGATACCCAAAAGACCTTTCGCAGGTTTTGAATTCACAGCTGTCCTTCTATATTGTATAATTGTATATATATATATATATATATATATATATATATATACATTGGGTGGAAATAAAGTCATTATCTCTATAGGTAGGTCCACTGAATTTTCGATACCTAAGATTTAAAATGAATTTTTAAAAATGTAAAAGCATTCTTGAACATTTCATTTTAGCTTTAATTGAAACCTAAATTATTAAATTTATTATTTCCAGTAAGTAAAATATTTTGTTGTATTTCAAATAGAAATTATATAGGTTGGAATGTCAAATATTTGCTCGACTTAAAAAAAAAATTCTTAAAAGCGGCCAATCTAAAGAAATTTGTAAACAAAATAAAATTACCGGTTTTAAAAATCTTCCAAAAATAAAATTACTGTTACTTAAAATGACACGTTACTTGAGTAAAATTAGCAAATTTAATGTTTAATTAATCCGATCTGAAATAAATATTCCTTACTTATAGCATAAAAAAGTAATATACAAGCATTTCTTAACGACGTGTCTTGTTTTTCTTTGATCTTTATTGATGTATCGATAAGTTCCGAGGAGATGGCACCTTTTATAGATGACCAGAATGACATCAATTTATAAAATCTAAGTGAACGCAATTTGTTTTTTTAAGTTCCTAGTAATTTTTACAAATTAATATATTTTCAGTAATTATTTAATATTTTAATATCTTTTAGTTAGGTTTTAAAATGTTTTAGGACATTTGGGTTTCGTCTCTATGTACTTAAGTTTATTAACTTAAACAAAAATTTACTTAATTGAAGTATGACCCAAACTAAAATAAATGCATAAAATAAAAAATATTTAGTGAAAATAGTAATGAAAAAAAGTAAAACTTGAAATTTTGAATGATGATTTACAAAGACGTTTATAAGGAAACAGAACTAAATAATGAAATTAAAAGAATTGCATAGAGCCAGACGACTTTTAAATCACGTGGTCTTTTAAAGCATTTTAAAAGCTGGCTTTCCATACTTAGAAATTCGGGACATATATACACTAAATTTTTTTTTTTGAATTTTTTAAAAAAATATTTAGGTACAAACGACTGTTATGAGATTTTCAATTTTTGATTCTTAAATTTACTTTTCACTTAAAAATATCACCAAACCGCTGCCTTGGAGCAATACGAATTTTTAATATTATAAATTATTTAATTAAAATTTTTAAATGAATACAATTCTTGTAAAATTAATTATTCATCGAAAAAAATTTCTTAAGACAATAGTGTCCATAATAGATTTTACTCATCAAAGCAATTGAAAGTTTTCTAATGAAATAATGTCATAATTTTATTGTATTTTTTATTTTACAATTCAGAGCAGATTTTAGGTGAAAATGGTAACTGTTTTCGAAAAAAAAAAAAAATATATGATTTACTTTCTCCAAGAAGTACTGTTTTTAACTAATAAAAAATTCCGCGTCCTAAAATAGAATTTCTCGAAATTTCATGAAATTAAGTAAGAGAGTGGTAACATATGTAAAAAAAAAAATATTTTTTACCAAGATTTTCTAAAAAGAAAATTTCTAAAATAATTTCATTCATTTCTGAATATGTCCTGAAAGTTTCATTAAAATCTGACAATAATTTGATTTTTGCAAGAATTTCCAACTCAATGTGTTTTTTACCGGTAAAAATAAAATAACCTTTATCATTGGCGTAAACAAAACAAGATTTTTAGCCAAAATTTCGAACACGCTAAAAATTTCAAAAAATGAGAAATACTTTGGTCTTTCCTCTTAATAATAACATAAACATTTTGATGATGAAACTTTGATTTTATTGAGTTTGGGGCCTTTTTTCATCATGCTATGTTGTTTTTCCCGCAAGAATGTGGAGGTACCTCTATCTATCTATCTATCTATCTATCTATCTATCTATCTATCTATCTATCTCCTTCCCAATATATCAACACTTCCTTCCTGAATATCATCAATGCTTATTATTTAAATCTTAATTCAACGCCTTCATAATAAAGACTAAATAATCCTCTTCCGGTTATTTCCTTCCATTAAATAATATTTGCCCCCAAAATCTATCATCTGTTTATCTGTTACATTTCTTTAACCATTTGCTACACTTCAAAAATCGTTAAATATTTATATTAAACATAAACACACGTTGCCTTTTCTTTTTCGCTTTCGACACTTTATTATGGAACCAGTTTATAGCAAAAGCATTTCCAGTTTTTTTTTTAAAGACCTTTACTGCAAGGTTTATTCGATATTCTTCCGATGGCCAACATTTTCGGTCCCTATTGGCCGGTAGGGTCCTCTTCTATTTTGTTTTTTTTTTAAAGCTTCTTTATCGACAATTGATGGTCATCATTCTTAAAAGTGCTATTTTAAGGAGGACTATAACGTATTTTTCCATAGCTTACTATTTTCTGAATTCACCGGACATGTATATTCATTGAATAAACAGACTTTTAATATTAAACTACGCACGTACTTATTGGTACACCTACTACCTACCGATATATATATATATATATATATATATATATATATATATATATATATATATATATATATATATATATATATATATATATATATATTGCTTTTGTGCAGTACTATGCAAGTATGGAAGGAAATACCTTCTACCACCAAATATAGTCAAACAAGCATAAATCGATACAATTTAAAAAAAATAAACCAGTTTGTATGATGATCGCAAAAGCGTGAAACCCAGGGACAAAACTTATATTCATACAACAGAATATATATATATATATATATATATTCATACGTAATTTCCCCATATATATATATATATATTAAAAAATAAGAGGTTAGCAGATCACGCTACCTTCGTTTCAAACTTTCTGTATTTTCAAACGGTTCGGGCAAAATAATTTCATAACACTTTATTATTGAAAAATAAATAAACGCACAGCGCAAAGTCTAATTGGAAGGGGAGGAGAAAAGCAAGGGTATTGAAATTGTATAGGAGTGGGGTTGAAATGAAATGTACATACTTTCATCCTGGTTCGTACGAACTCAAAAGGAACTTTTTAGTGTGTATGCATTATGTCATTTCTTATCTTTCATTCAGAAGGTTTTTCTGGTTTGGAAATGTTATTGTAAATATATGTGAGAAAGCCGGAAATATTTCTGGGTTAAAATAAACGGACATGTAAAAAAAGTAATCAATCCAGCGCTCGTTTTTATCTAGTTACCTGGTTATATATATATATATATATATATATATATATATATATATGAATTCAGAGTTGTTCTTCTGCTAGACCAGTTTTGAATATATATATATATATATATATATATATATATATATATATATATATATATATATATATATATATATAGAGAGAGAGAGAGAGAGAGAGAGAGAGAGAGGAGGGACGGTGGAGTAATGGATAGTGGCTTGGATTGAGGAATCAAAGAGCCGAGTTCGAATTCCATTACATCCACTTACGTGCTAATAACCTTGGGAAAGGTATGAATCCTCTTCTTCCCGCTTCAGCTATGGTGGGTAAATAGCAGGACAGACTGGGTTCTATAGCCTTAGATGGCAACTGGTCTAGCAGAAGAACAACTCTGAATTCAAAACCTGAGGGTCGTTGTTGACCTTGTGGTACGTAGCGCACTAGGTGTTTGTATTCGGCCCTTCAAAAAGTGTGGATGGTTCTGCACAAAACCTTCACCACTATAATCAAGTTTCATGCGGTGGTGTCGGGTTGTCGGTTTCCTGACAACTGATCTGCTTGACGCTCATACGTCGAATTCGACTATATATATATATTATTTATTTTATTTTTGCTCTGTTCGTTTTAACTTATTACTCGCTGTTTTTCTTCTTCTTTGTACCGGAGATTTAAGGTACTGGACGATATCTTTCGTCCTGTTCGGAGGTTTCTTGTGCTTTCTTTTCCTCCAATTTTTCCTTGGATGCTACCTCATTTGAAAATTGTGCTATCCATGTTTTTTCACCCACCGAGTTTAAATGGATTTACATTATATGTATATATATATATTTATTAAAGACATTTTATTATGTTTAACGTTGTTATTTTATAGATACAAGTATTTAAGCAAATGCTCTGTTTATGATAAACAGTATTAAATAACATTTACCGGCCTGAATGTCCGAGAAATTTTCATAGAAAATATTCGTTCTTTGACAGGATTCGAACCTGCATCCTATACGGAACCGTCATATACGCTGACGTGCCTTACCGTTAAGCTACAAAGAATATATATATATAAAGAAATATAGTCTTAAGGTATGCTATATTTATGGGATAAAGTGCTCAATATCAGAGATAGAGCGTGTGTAAATATAAAAGTGAACATAGAAGTCAACACTTAGAGGCGACAGTCTGTTTCATGCTAGATGCAATCGTCAGGCCACATATGCTGTTATTTTTCTCGGCTATTTATATATATACGGGTCCATGGTGCATTGTGGGTAGTTTATTTTGCCGGTTATTTTACCGGAAGTCGTTTATTTATTTGGGTTAAATTATTTTGCTTGTCATTATTTATTTTTATTTTTTATTTTTATTTCTTATCTTATATATTTATTTATTTTTATTTTTATTTTAATCGGTGTTTTTATTAACGCAGTAAAAAATTGTTTATATCGCTTATTTAATAGTTTTGTTTTGATTTGGGAATATAAAGCTATTTATTCAATTTTGAGGTTGATTGTTGTAGTTTATTCTAACTATTATTTTGGCGGGAGCAGTTTTTAATATGTTTATTATTTCATGTATTTATTTGGATTGATTATCTTTATTTGTTTTTTCTAGCGGTTAATTTATCGGGATCAGTTTGTTAGTTTGTTTATATATATTTATTTACTCTTTTCGGTTTTCGATTTTTAAGTAACTATGTAGATATATGTGTGTATATCTATTTATGAGTACATATATGCGTGTGTTTGTGTGTGTATATATATCTATGTATGCGTGTGTGAGTATGAGTGCGCATACGAGAAAGAGAGAGAGAGAGGTTACTAAAAAACGCCCTGTCACAAAAGAAAACTCCCACAATCTGTATTCTGTTATTTGGACATTGATAGAATTAAGGAAATAGATCGAAGCAAGAACTTTTCAGTACCCCCTTCCAGGCAGGCACACAGGCAGACACATACAGAGAGACAGACACACACAGACACAAAGGACACACACACACACACACACACACACACACACACACACACACACACACACACACACATTCAGACACAGTCACAGACGCACATATGGTTAACAGTAACTATACAATGTTCATCCCTATATCCCCAATGTCTATACACTCTATTTCCGATATATATATATATATATATATATATATATATATATATATATATATATATATATATACAATAATGATGCTAAATGTCAACATTATCACTTGATAAGGCACTGGAGGTGTTGAAACAAAATGGCTATTTTGTAGTGATTTTATAACATATTATTTATGTTATAATTATTAAATAAATAATTATATATATATATATATATATGTGTGTGTGTGTGTGTGTGTGTACAGTCTGCGATTGGTAAATGGTTGCTATTTTATATTTTTCATTTTTCGCGCATGCGCGTTGTTTGTTTTTGATTTTGTCGCCTGAACAGTACAGTAGGGTCAGTTGGGCATCATATGTGAGAAAAAGAGCACCATGACGCAATTCACTCCGCTAGAAATTTGGAAAAGGCGTGCTGTACTGTTTGGCACTCGCCCCGCAAACTCCAATACAAACATTTCAGAGTGTTTCGGTGCCAATCTGAGGACAGTGTAGCGGATTGAGAAAGAGTTGGACGAGTCTAATGGTGATTACGAAGGTATTGGAGTGATCACTATTGATGGTGACGTTATGTCTCCGTTCATTTTCCCACAGGGACCCAGACTCAACACAGAGGCCTACATCAAGTACCCTGTGGAGATAGTGCTGCCCTGGGTCAGGAGGCGGGGTTGCTGGAGGGCCCTATGTTTGGCAACAGGATTCTCTACCTACCACACAAGCGGGAGAACCCGGTCATGGCTGTCAGACAATTTCTGCAACCATATCAGCCCTTACATTTTGCTACCTAACTTCCCAGGACTGCTACCCTCCATGGGTAGGGCGCCGTTGGGTGAGAGACCAACAAAAATCCTTGTAACACCAAACATGAACCGAAGGCAAGGGTTATGGCAATATTCACCAACTTAAAGAAGAGTTACAGGAGATTCCGTCGCCGTCTGGGGGGTTTTGGTTGAAGCCAATGTCGATTTTAGTGAATAAATTTACTCTTTAGTATTTTTGTGCAATTTTGGTAAATATATCTCTTTAAAATGAGATTTCTGCGTAATTTAGACGACAATTTAGCCATTGCAGCATATATATATATATATATATATATATATATATATATATATATATATAATAAAAAGGCTTAAACATTAATATTCCATGGTCATAATTTATTCCATAGGAATCGTAAATACGATCCAATTCATCAGACCTACAAATTCAAAAAGAAAACAGAAAAAAAAACAACTCCGGAAATAAAAACAGAATTTAGAGAGAGTGTAAGTATGAGGGGGAGGGAGATTAAACCTTAACAGAGAGAATTTTAGGAGAGATGGGTGGAAGGGGTTTAAGTAAGAGAAAAGAATGAATGTTGACGGATGTCTAATGCATAAAGATACATTTCGTGGTGACATACACACACCATAGACAATCTAATGTTAGAATAAGAGGGAGGGAAAGACGAGGTGGGTTTATAATTATTTATTCCACTATATTATCTCTCTCTCTCTCTCTCTCTCTATATATATATATATATATATGTGTGTGTGTGTGTGTGTGTGCTTATATTGCATCCTGCCTCATTTGTACAGAAACGGCAAGCTGACGACGTAAAGGTTTTTATATATAATGATGTAAGAATGTGATTTTTGCATGTAATTCTTGTCATGAAGTTTTACTTTCTTCTTTCTCTCAGAGAGAAGTTTACGACGCCTGAAAGTTATTTCCTCGATTCCTCAAAGACGAGCGCAGGAAGCGGCTGGAAAAAAAACACCCCCCCCCCGCAAAAAAAAAAACGTGGGAGTTATTTCCCGCCAACTTCCTTACATTTATCGTCTGTTCATGATGTTTTATTCCCTTGTATGAATTCTGTCTTACTTTGAAAGGAAACAAAACATAGAAGAAATACTCAGATGTTATTCCCATCTGCGCTTTTCCTATTTATTTAATTTTTTTTTTTACTAAAGTTCACCCAATACAAGGCCTAAGAGCCACTCAAGGTAGAGTGTTACTCAGGGAAATCTGCGATATGAATGTAGGAAGAGAAAGAAAATATTACGATGTTATGTCCGATATATACCTATTTACTTTAGACTCGAACAGGTTAAGAATGATGTTTCGGAGGGAATCTATTCAGGAGTCTTTTCCACAAATTTCTATTTTTTGTAGTCAGTGTCCCAAAATTAGCAAAACATGCATAAGTCAGTATAATGGATTCTCATAACGGAAGGCTTTCATATGAAAATTTATGATCAAATTCCCCCCACAATTTTTTTTGACCTGTAAAAAAATAAAAATAAATGGTTTGATTTATTTTGTTTTACGGCATATCAACCTCAATGGGTTATTTAATGCCGACAACATTTTTAGGATATATTCCTATGAATAGAATATATATTCTTTGGTTTAGATTGGTTTGGTTTATTTACGCTGACAACATTTTTTTTACGGCATATCTTTGGTTTCAATTGGGGTTTATTTAATGCTGACAACATTTTTAGGATAGATATATTCATATGAATATTCTTTATATATTGGTTTGGTTTAGTTTTGGTTTGGGTTATTTTTATTTTGTTCTATGAATAGAATATATATTCTTTGGTTTCAATTGGTTTGGGTTTTTTAATGCTGACAACCTCATTTTTAGGATAGATTTTTAGGATGAATAGAATATATATTCTTTGGTTTAGATTGGTTTGGTTTATTTTATTTTTTATGGGTTATTTAATATCAACATTTTTAGGATAGATTCATATGAATAGAATATATATTCTTTGGTTTAATGGGTTATTTAATGCCGACAACATTTTTAGGATAGATTCATATGTATAGAATATATATTCTTTGGTTTAGATTGGTTTGGTTTATTTTGTTTTACGGCAATCAATCAACCTCAATGGGTTATTTTTTAATGCCGACAACATTTTTAGGATAGATTCATGAATAGAATATATGGGTTATTTTTGGTTTAGATTGGTTTGGTTTATATTTTGTTTGTTTTTTGTACGGCATATATCAACCTCAATGGGTTATTTAATGCCGACAACATTTTTAGGATAGATTCATATGAATAGAATATATATTCTTTGGTTTAGATTGGTTTGGTTTATTTTGTTTTACGGCATATCAACCTCAATGGGTTATTTAATGCCGACAACATTTTTAGGATAGATTCATATGTATAGAATATATATTCTTTGGTTTAGATTGGTTTGGTTTATTTTGTTTTACGGCATATCAACCTCAATGGGTTATTTAATGCCGACAACATTTTTAGGATAGATTCATATGAATAGAATATATATTCTTTGGTTTAGATTGGTTTGGTTTATTTTGTTTTACGGCATATCAATGGGTTATTTAAGCCTCATTTTAGGATATAATGGGTTATTTAATTGGTTTGGTTTACATAACAATTTGATGCTAGGATATATTCCTATGAATAGAATATATATTCTTTTGTTTAGATTGGTTTGGTTTATTTTGTTTTACGGCATTTTACCTCAATGGGCATTTAATCAACATTTTTAGGATAGATTCAATGGGTTATTTAATTTTGCCGACAACATTTTGCCGACAGGATAGATTCGTATGAATAAAATATGTATACTTTCGTTTAGATTGGATTGGATTATTTTGTTTTATGGTATATCTACCTCAATGGGTTATTTAATACCAACAAGATTTTTATTCCTGGTTGAAATTTTTTAATATATTACTTGTAATTTTTTGCCTAAAATGCATTGCTGGTAATAATGTATTGCTGTTAATAAATCCCACCCCTCTTAAAAACTCATTGCTGGCGACAATTTTTTTTCCAAAAATGCATTGCTGGTACCAAAACCCACCTCCACACCTTCACAATGATCTAGTCTAGTACTGCGCTTAAATTCATACAGTCCAGGTTCAATAGCGGTGAACTCATCCGAACAATTACCATCAAAGTATTTATAAAAACGTCAACTTACGGCGGTGGGCAAGTGACTGAAACCGAGCCGCCAGATCAGGACTAATAATATTGCTGATTCTTTTTTTATGTCTCATGGAAGAACTCTTGGAAAATAACAGGGACACCGGATCATATACAGCAGCAATATTCTAAGCATGGACGAATGGTAGACTTATAGATATGCAAGATAAATTTCGAAGAGTAAATTTTCTCCCGCTCGAAACTGTGAACTGAGTTTCTTAGCAGCTGATCTGGCGATGGATTCAATGCAATCTTTCCACCTCGTCAGCTGAGAACGTTAGTCCGAGAAAGCGCAATGAATCACTTTCTTGGAGGTTAGCATCAGCCATACTGATTGAAATCAGAGAGGGGTCTCTCTGATGATTAACGGTGTGCAGTTTAGTTTTGGAGACAACCTTCAAAAGCTTGACGACACTTCGAAGATATCTCTCCCGAGTAAGACCCCCCCCATAGAGAAGAACATGACTAAAGACTGTGTGTACGCTATCCCGTGCAGCTGCGGAAAGGAATATAAAGGAGAGACAGGCCGCCCCCTTAAGGTAAGGCTTCAAGAACACCAGAAATCTGTAACACGAGGGGATGTAGAAAAATCAGACGTGGCTGACCACATATGGAGAGAGAAGGGAGATCACCGCCCTCTGTGAGATCATGTTGAGATCATAGATAAGGAACACCATTGGAAAATTCGTAAACTTAAGGAATCAGCACATATGTTAGGCCACAAAAATCTCCTGAGCCGACCAAGCATAGAAATAAATACAATTTAGGAACCAGTAATAAGGAGTGCCAGAGAAAAGCAATGATAACAACAAAAGTTGCAATATGAGCTCTGGTAAAAACACGCAATCAGAACAGCAAAATTGCAATATGAGCACTGTTAAAAATGGTTGCTGAAGACATTAGGTTTATAATACCCAGAAATTCATACTCAGGTGTCCTCAAGGACACATGGCACAGTGGATAAAGGCGTTGGTTAGATCCAGTGACAGGACCCAAAGAGTGTGAGTTCAATAACCGGTTAAGGCAATGGAGAACTTTCAGAGGGAAAATTAGCAGGAGATAACTGATAACTGACATCCATCAAACATGGCACGTGGAACTAGAACAGTCTACCCCAGTTAGCGAAATAAAAAGGTTCAGTTCGACATTCCAACCACCTGAAGAAAGCCGGAGTGTACAACAGCCGAAACATTGTGATAAATATAGCGACGAAGATGAGGACAATAGACCGAATAATGTAAATAGTGTACATAATACCTCATCTCAGAAATATAGACAGACTCTGAGTTTTGGAGACGTTAAAAATGTTAACGACGATCTTGAGGTCGTTTTGTACATCGGCTGCCATTTTGACTTTGTCTGATTGATTAGTCCTACTATCAAGGCAAGACGCCAAGTTTAGAGCTGATGATCGGGAAGTTCGTTAATGAAGATTAAAAACAGAGTAGGACAAAAAATGGGGGGCACCGGGGGCACAGCCTCGTTCATACGAAAGGATGTAGACGATTGGCCGTTCAGGACTTCTTTCATTTCACGATTTAATGGGAACTACTGGATCAGCTCAAAAACGTGTCTGGACATACCGTCACTTTTCAGCTTGTGGAGAAGACCTGAATGGTAGACCCCGTCAAATGGGATTTGAGATGTCCAATGCTACCGCCCGGGCTTCACCGTTTTTTATCTGAAGCACGATAGACTCTTTCCCGCAATTATCGTTAGTACATCAGCAGTTGATCTGGAGAAACGAAAGCCGTATTGCTTGTCTGAGAAAAAGGCCCCGTGATGAGAAATAACGATTGATTAGGGCTTCTATGATTTTCTCAAACAGAGACAGAAGGCTAATAGGGTCAGGCAGTTCGTAAAAACTAGAACAACAGACAATGACTTCCAGCAAACAGGGAAGCAGTTGTCAGCGAGGCATTTATTGTATAGTTTAGAAAGAAGAGGACTTAGTTCTGGAGCACATTTCTTAATTACTATTATAGGGGTGCCATCGGGTCCACATGCTTTGTGGGGATCAAGGTTAGAGATGATAGCAGAAACCATGTAAAGGGTTATATATATATATATATCACTCAACAGAGAATCAATTCAAGTGAGAAGTTAGACAAGGATACTCCAATAAGTGAAGGTTAGATTCTGAGGAGAATTTACGGGCAAAGCATTCAGCTTTATCGGCAGAAAAGGGTAACACATCAAATTGATTGAAGAGCAGGGAATAGAAACCTTGCACTTATTACAGAGACGCCAGTAGTCACGAGAACCAACATTTTTAAAGGCTATGCGGTGCCTCATTCTCTCGGCAAAAGGGAATTAGCTTCTTCGAGGACATGTTTAAATTTATTACGAGCAGTAACAAATAGGCATCTGTTATGACGAGAGCTGTCCAGCTGATATAGCCAGAAATGGTTCTTGTGTGCTATGGTGGCCGAGAATGATGGTGTGAACCATGGATAGAATTGCGGTTTCGTCCGGTGTTTCCGAGAAGGGATGAAAGCGTCCATGCTGGTTTTGCCCCAAGAAGAAATCTCAGCGGCGCATTTTTCTTTTGGGTGGTTGAAGATATCAGTCCAAGGGGCGTTCTGAAGAAAATCCCGGAATGGGTCCCAATCAACATTCTGGTACCAGAAAGAGGTTTCATGGATAGGTGGTTCCTTTTAAATGGAGAGAAGGTAAGAAATAGATCTAATAGAGAGGCGTGTTGCTCGGTTTGCTTAAAGAAATGAGTGGAGAAGTTCGATTTAGGTGAAGGAATGGGCAATGGAAAAATTTAATGTCTGTATAGTGGCTATATCAGTACCTTTAGAATGTTTCAGCTACGTGTCGTGGTGAGTATTAAAGTCAATGAAGACAAAGATGTTCGCAGATGGATGGAGAGAAAGCGCCTTTTCTATACTGTCAGCTATTGCGTCTAATATACTGCAGTATTGGGAAAAGAGGGAGCGATAAAGGAAAAAGAGATAGCTGAGTTTAGTAGCGAAAGACGGAAGCACATGAAAGAGTAGTCAACGGCTTCGAGAAACAATTCGCTGGCCATCGGAATATTATCCCGGATGTAAACACTAAGGCCATGCATGTGAATGAGAGAATCTTTTCGGTAAACGTGTAGATAGCCTGGGAACAAGAATTCACTGCTCGCAATGGAGGAATTCAAGTTGGTCTCACAAGGGGCAAAGATATCTGGCGAGCGTTCCAGGAGGAAGGATTCTACGCTGCAGATGTTGGAACGGATACCCCGAATATTGGAGAAAGAAAGATTGAGGCGGGTCGGTAGTTTTTTGTTCCCTGTTTTATTTCTTTTTGTTGTGATTTCCATGAGATATGCTTTGAGGAGAGAGAGGAAAGAGACCGCCATTATTGTCACTGTCTATCGTCAATAGCAATACAATCAGCCAACGTTTAGTTGTGAGCAGAACATTATGTGGCCTCAGCGTTGCCCACCGGAAATACATGCAGGGACACCTACCCATGTGCAACATAGCACTACAGATACCTCTATTTTATGCGACTGTTGATCGAAGCAGTCTCTCTAAGCGCTGCCAAAGTGTTCTGTCTCCTAAAGACCAATTGGAAGCAGTAGACAGCAAACTGCCAACCCGGTACCTTCACAATGAAACGTCACAGCCACTGGGAAATCCCATCACCAAAAAGAGATAGTTAAATCATTGTAGTCCTGGTAGAAGAAAGACAGAACTGGTAAACCATAAGATGTTCGCAGATGGATGGAGAGAAATTACCATTTCTATACTGTCAGTTATTGCGTCCAATGTAGAGCAGTATTGTGAACCATGAAGAGGATTACGGTTTCCCCCTGGTATTTCCGAGAAGAGATGAGAGCGTCCATATCGGCTTTGTCACAAGAAGAAACCACAGAGGTGCAATTTTCAGTTGGGAGGTTGAAGATGTCAGTCCAGTAGGCGTCAGGAAGAAAATCCCAAAATGAGTCCCAATCAGCTTGTTGGTACTGAAAAGAGAGCTAATGATAGGGGATTCCTGTTTAATTGATGGCTGGAAGGAGATATCAATAGATACCTCAGAGTGGTTCGAGTTACCAAGAGGGCAGTATTTTGAAGCTTGGTAATAGCGGAGAGAGGAGATGAGAAATAAACCCAGTAGAGAAGCCTGTTGTTCGGTTTGTCTAGGGAAGCGAGTAGGGAAGTCCACGATTGGACAATGGAAAAATTTAATATCTGAATATCAGCAACATCAGTACCTTTAGAATGTTTCAACCACGTGCCGTGCATTGAAGCCATCGAAGACAAAGATGTTCGCAGATGGATGTAGAGAAAGTGTATACTGTCAGCTATTGCGTCTAATGTACTGCAGTCTTGAGAAGAGGGTGAGCAATAAAAGAAAAAGAGATAGCTAACAGAGTTTAATAACGAAAGACCGAAGCATATGAAAGAGTAGTCACCGACCTTGAGAGAGAAATCCTTTGACAATCGGAAGATTATCCCGGATGTAAATACCAATGTCATGCATGTGAATGCTAGAATCTTCTCGGCAGAGCAGAATATACGCTCGAACCAAGAATTCACTGGTAGCATTAGAAGAATTCAAGTGGGTTTCACAGAGCGCAAAGATATCTGGCGATTTTCCCAGGAGAAAAGATTCTACGCTGTAGAAGTTGGAACGGATACCACGGATAAACACGGATATTAAAGAAACAAAAATTGAGTGGGGTAGGTTTTAGCTGGTTTAGTTTTATTTTTTCCCACCTGAAATACATTCAAGGGTACCTACCCATGCGCGACATGGCACTACAGATACCCCGATATTATGCGACAGTGGATCAGAGCATCCTCGCTTAGCGCTACTAAAGAGTCCTGGCTCCTAACGACCCGTCAGAAGCAGCAGTCAATAAACTGCCATTCCGGTATCCTCATAATGGAAAGTCATATCCAGTGGTTAGTCGGATCAGCAAAGAGTTAAGACAGTTAAATCATTGTAGGCCTGGTAATAGAACTTATAAACTATATCCTGAGCAGGGAACAAGGGATGAACTTCTACTTCTGATCAACAGACATGGAACGAATGCAGACCGGACGATAGGTGAGCCTATATACTCCTATTAACCTGTTAAAAATGGGAAAGAATTCATATTAAGAATTCATAAATCATATTGTTACCAATAATTCATGGGTAACAATGGAAGAATTCAAGTTGGTTTCACAAGAGGGCAAAGATATCTGGCAACCGTTCCAGGAGAAGAGATTCTACGCTGCAGAATTTGGAAACGGATGCCACGAATATTGGAGAAAGAAAGACTGATGGGGAAGGGTAGGTGTTTTTTTGTTAGTTTAGTTTTATTTCTTTTTGTTGTGAACTCCTCGCGATATGTTTTGAGGAGAGAGGAAAAGGGTCACCATAATTGTCACTATCTGCCGTCAATAGCAATACGGACCAGTTAGTGCATAATGTGGCCTCAAGGTTGCCCACCGGAAATACATGCAGGGACACCTACCCATATATGACATGGCACTACAGATACCTTTATATTATATAACTGTTGGTCGAAGCAGCCTCTCTAAGCGTTGCCAAAGAGTTCGGGCTCCTAACGACCAATTGGAAGCAGCAGACAGCAAACTGCTAACCCGATACTCTCATAATGGAAAATCATTGAGGTTCTGGTAAGAGCAAGAAAGAGAACCAGTAAACCATATCTTGAACAGGGAACAAGGGATGAACCTCTACTCCTGTACAATAGACATAGAATGAGTGCCGACTAGACGTTAGGCGAACCTATCTACTCCTATTAACCTGCAAAAAAAAAAGAAGAAATTTGAAAATGATTTGAAAGATTGAGATATTACTTTAATGAGCTTTTCTCGTTTGTATCTCATTCTTTACGAATTAAACTGAACTACTAGATTGGCAGTTAGGTCTCATCACTTTATTGTTGAAATGTAACCGTAAGTTATAATCGAATAGTTTCTTTTCTCGCACTACTCGTCTGTGGAACTATCTTCCGGCTTCTGGATTTCCTGCTAATTACGATCGTCACAAATGTAAATGCAGGGTTAATCATCATATTATCTCTCCTTAAATCCGTGCTTTTATTGTCCTCTTTCCTCTATAACGTTTTCTTAGTTTTTTCTACTGACAGTTAACTGCTTACTAGGGGGGCATAATTAAAAAAAAAACTAGAAAGACCCGTGAAAATTTCATACTTTAATTTTTTGATGAATCTTAATTCTTCAGTTAATGATGGGATAAGCTCGCGGCTAGTTCTACGACAATAAAATATCAGTAGAATATATATATATATATATATATATATATATATATATATATATATATATATGAGCTTAATAATTTTAACAAAATATTGCGATAACAATCATGAATATAAACGCTAGGGGTGAGAGAGTACAAATGAAAAAATTTGAAATTCACAACGTTTTCCATTTCACTGAAACAGGCGTTAAACACTTCTCTCTTCCCTTCTTTCTTTCTTCTCTTCTCTTCGTTTTTCCCCCGTTTCTTTCTTTCTCCCATTCTTTCTTTATTTCTCTCTTTCTTTCTTTCTTTCTTTCTTTTTTTCTTTCTTTCTTTCTTTCTTCTCTTCTTTCTTCCCCCGTTTCTTTCTTTCTTTCTTTCTCCCATTCTTTCTTTATTTCTTTCTTTCTTTCTTTCTTTCTTTCTTTCTTTCTTTCTTTCTTTCACTGAAACCAAGTAACGTCTTTGATATGTCATTTCTTTGTTTTCTCGCGATGAAAACGGAATAGTCCATAATTTATGCTGTATTGACAGGGCGTAACGATCGTGCTAACTAACTAAAGAACTAACTAACCTTGGTAGGGACAAGCCGAATTATTAAAAAAAAAAAAACTAGTTTTAAACCGTGAAAATGTCCCGATTTTTCTATTTTAAAATTCTGATGACTCTTAATTCTGCAGTTAATGATAGGATAAACTCCTAGCGAGTTCTACGACAATAAAATATCCTTAGAAATCCCTCTTCCATGTCATAAAATATTTGAGCTTAACAACTTTAACAAAATATTGTATTAACAATCATTAATATGAATACTTGCCGTTATTATAAGAAGTAAGGGGATACAAATGAAAAAAAAATGAAATTGTCAGCTTTTTCCATTTCACTGAAACAGACGTTAAAGAATTCTTTCTTCTCTTTTTTTTCTTTCATTTTCTCACTGAAACCAAGTTGTGTCTTTAATGCCTTTTGTCCTCGCACACGATCAAAACGGAATAGTCCATTATTTATGAGGTATTGGCTGGGGGCGTTAAAGGCTTCTTTCTTTCTTTAATTCATTCATTCATTCATTCATTTTCTCATTGAAACCATTTGGCGTCTTTTCCCCTCTTTCCAAGCCATCAAAACGGAATAGTCCATTATTTATAAGGTATTGGCAGGAGACGTTAAACACTTCTTTCTTCTTTTTCACTGAAACCAAGTAGCGTCCCTGGTAATTTTTTTGCCTTTCCAAGCGATCGAAACGGAATAGTCGATTATTTATGAGGAACTGGCAAGGAGTAACGGCCGAGCGAACTAACGAAACCAGGGGCAAGCACAGTTAGTATATGATATTTATAAATACTTGTTTTGTGAGACAAATGAGTATTTATCACGAGGCTACGGACTAATTGACTGTTCTGTGTGTATTTTAAAGAGTCAAGGAATATATGTTAGTTGGACTGAAGCAGAAATTGTACGTACTTGACCCAGTGAAATCGGAACATGGCAGTATTAATTTGTTTTAAGTTCTGTCCGTTATTCAGATGAAGTTTTCTTAGTGCGTTATCTTAGATATTTCAAAAGAATTTTGGTTCATGGAACAGATCAAGCCAATGGAATGTACTATCGCGAGTTACTGACGTATCAAGTTTATATTTTGAAATGTACGATCTTGTAATCTCCAAGCCAAAAATATAAGAAAAATCGAAAACAAACAAGAGACAAATAAACTTACAAGATGTACTTAAGGACATTGATTGTATAAATGTTTTGTTTGCAGTTATACGTTTCAAATTGCCATGTCAACATTGAATGGTTATATTAGCCGTTATAAGAAAACATCCGACTTTCATCGTTTAAGCAGCCAGTGCTACTCTAGTTATGCTTTTCTTCACTCCTTGGCCATCGGATTGAGATCAAAGTGTAGTATCTGTTTTCTTCATTTCTAATGGTAATGGTAATATTAGCCGTTTTCTTATAAGGAAACATTCGACATTCATCGATGAAGCAGTCATTGCTACTGTAGTTATGCTTTTCTTCACTCACTGGTCATCGGATTGAGATCAAAGTGTAGTATCTATTTGTCCTCATTTCTAATGGTAATGTTAATATTAGCTGCTTCAATTCGAGATCCATCGACCGAGCAGCCAGCGCTACTCTAGTTATGCTTTTCTTCACTTCGTGGTTATTGAATGAAGATCAAAGTGTAGTATCTATTTGTCCTCATTTCTAATGTTAATGGTAATATTAGCCGTTTCCTTATAAGGAAACATTCAACATTCATCGACCGGGCAGCCAGTGCTACACTACTTATGCTTTTATTGACCGACTGTTACTCTAGCAACGCTTTTCTTCACCCCCTGGGCATCGGACTGATATCGAAGTTTAGAATCTATTTTTATTCATTTCTAATGGTAATATTAGCCGTTTCCTTATAAGGAAACATTCGCCATTAATCACCCGATCAGCCAGTGCCACTCTTGCTATGCTTTTCATCAATCACTGGCCATTGGATTGAGATCAAAGTGTAGTATCTATTTTCCTAATTTCTAATGGTAATATTAACCGTTTCCTTATAAGGGAACATTCCACATTCATCGACCGGGCAGCCATTGCTACTCTTGTTATGCTTTTCTTCACATCCTGGTCATCGGATTGAGATCAAAATGTAGTATCTGTTTTCCTCATTGACAATATTAGCCGTTTCCTTATAGGGAAACATACGACATTCATTGACTGAGCATCCAGTGCTACCATCGTTTGAAATTTATAAAATCTTTCCATGAAAACAATTTTTCAGGAAAAATAGGTTTCTCAAATATTCTGTTATTGCTCATTCCAATATTAATATGAGGTTTCCTTGCTAACTTTTTGTACGAAGTAGTATGGAAGGTTAACATCGGGATTATGTAATTATTTTTTGTTTTCGAGTTAATGTGCTAACCATTTTATTTGTTACTGCTGTTTGAAGTCCTCAAATGATATTTCCGTTATTTTATACAGTGATTTGTGATTGCCAGTCCACGAAAGTTCAAAGAAAAGTGAATTTCGCTAAGGTCTATGAAAAGTTTGTCAGGAAAATAGGTTTATCAATTTCTTTTTTTATTATTTCCAGTTTTGATGGGAGGTTTCCAGAATGTTGATTGGGACCCATTCCGGGATTTTCTTCAGGACGCCCCTTGGACTGATATCTTCAACCACCCAAAAGAAAAAAATGCGCCACTGATATTTCTTCTTGGGGCAAAGCCGACACGGACGCTTTCATCACTTCACCAGATGAAACCGCCATCCTCTCCATGGTTCATACCAGAATGCTCAGCCGCCATAGCACACAGGAACCATTATTTCCGGCTATACCAGCGTGACAGCTCTCGTCATAACAGATGCCTATTTACTATTGCTCGTAATAAATGTAAACGAGGCCTCGAAGAAGCTCAATCCCTTTTTGCCATGAGGCACCGCATAGCCTCTAAAAATGTTGGTTCTCGTGACTACTGGCGTCTCTGTAATAAGTGCAAGGTCTCTATTCCTTGCTTTTCAATCAATTTGATGTGTTATTCTTTTTTTGCCAATAAAGCTGAATGCTTTTCCCGTAAATTCTGCTCATACTCTAACCTTCACTTATCTGGAGTATCCCTGTCTATCTTCTCACTTAGAATTGATTCTCTGTTGAGTGATATACATATAACCCCTTACATGGTTTCTGCTATCATCTCTAACCTTGACCCCACAAAGCATGTGGACCCGATGGCACCCCTATAATAGTAATTAAGAAATGTGCTCCAGAACTAGGTCCTGTTCTCTCTAAACTGTACAATAAATGCCTCGCTGATTCCTGCTTTTGTTCGAAGTATTGTGGAACGTCAGAATAATGATTTTGTTATTATTTTATCTTTTCGAGTTACATGCGCTAATCATTTTATTTATTACTGCTGTTGGAAGTCCTTAAGTGATATTTTCATTTATTTCGTACAGGTCTTTGTTTGTGATTGTGTATCGCTAATCCACAAGGTTAAAAGAAAAGTGGATTTGTCTTAGGCCTGCTGATTTCATTCCCTCCAAGACATTCTAACCATTAATCTGAGAAAGCGGTTGTATACAGATAACATTTTAGATATTTCTAAATGAGAGAAATATCTAAAATATACAGTCGACATTTTAGATATTTCTCTTATTTAGAAATATCTAGAATGTCAACTGTACACAACCGCTTTCTCAGATTAATGGTTAGAATGTCTTGGAAGAAATAAGAGTAAAGTATCCCAGCATTTCCATGAGCACCAAGGCAAATCTCATCAACGCCATTTTCCTACCAACGCTGACATTCCAGTACAAGACATGATCCCTAACAAAAAACCCTTGAGAGGAAATTGATCACTTGCGAGATGAAATGCCTTAGAAAAGCAATTGAGCACGACCAGGCAATACAAGATCAGGAATGAGGCAATAAGAGATATGGTAGGAGCAATACCAATCATACAACACATCGAACGAGAGAGGATCAAGTGGTTCGGACACCTCATCCATATGCCTATCAACCAACTAGCCCAACGAGCATACACCCTCAGGTACTCTGGCTGGAGCTCGAGAGGCAGACTAAGAAGACGCTGGAGCAACTCAGTGGCAGACAGTCTCAGAGCCCACGAGATATCTCTTCTCCGGGCCACTCGTCTTGCCACTGACAGACGACTGTGTCTCTCCACGACACCTAACAGCACAAGGAGAAGGAAAAACTAAGAACTAAACTAATATTGGCTAGCTAAGGTTTTTCACTTAGTTTATTAAATAAAAATAAAATACATTTTTATTTTCGACATTAATTTCATCAAACAATATATTTACCGTTTTTCAATTCAGTATCTCATGAACAAATTTGAATTGAACGAAATCTTTTTAGTACTTTTACTGTACATAAATAAACCTGTTATTTGTTTTATTATAAAAATGCCACGTCAATTTCAAGTTTCGGCTTTATTTTGCGCTTTTTAACCTTTACTTTTAGGGCGATTTTTAGAAATCCACTGCCCGATGAAAGCAGTAAACAAAACCAGGCGAGACAAGATCAGGAATGAGGTAATAAGAGATATGGTAGGAGCAATGCCAATTATACAACACATCGAACGACAGAAGATCAAATGGTTCAGACACCTCACTCGTATGCCTATCAATCGACCAGCCCTACGAGCATACACCCTCAGGTACTCTGACTGGAAAGCGAGAGGTAGACCAAGAAGACGTTGGAGCGATTCAGTGGTAGACACTCTCAGAGCGCACGAGATATCTCTCCTCCAGGTCACTAGCCTTGCCGCTGACAGACGACTGGGTCTCCCCGTGACGCCTAACAGCACAAGCGGAAGGAAAAACTAAACTAAATGAGAGGTATGCGTGGTATTTACTTTGAATAATCCCTGAAAGAAAAGGATCTTCAAGGTATGCTGTAACTACTGTGCCAGTCACAAGCCATTACACGCCCATCCTCAGATGTTACCCTCTTTGTGGCGTATATTGAATTGTTTTTTTTCCGTATGCTAACCCTATTTTACATTCATTCCTAAAACAAATTATTTTCTGCCACATTCCAGCATTCCATGATACATTTCTAAAGACTTAATAACTTTATTTTTCATCTGACATTTTTATTACTTCAAGCGTTACTATAATTGATACTAGGTAATTGAAATAGACGCCCTATTTTTATTTATTAAACAATGTGTTTTACCAGTATTTGTCTATAATTCTGTGATGATGTATTATGTACACTACTTACATTGTTCGGACTATTGACTTCATCCTTGTTGACATATTTATCTCAACGTTTCGGCCGTTGTACGCTCTGGCCTTCTTCAGGTGGTTGGAATATCGAACTGAACCATTTAGCATCTGTCTATATTTCTGAGATGAGGTATTATGTACACTACTTAGATTGTTCGGACTATTGACCTCATCTTTGTTGACATATTTATCTCAACGTTTCGGCAGGGTTACGCTCCGGCCTTCTTTAGGTGTCTTGAATAATGAGAAATGTTAAAAAAAAAATTAATTTTAGACACAACATATAATATTGATAATTTTGTTTCATTATTTAAATTAAGTTCCTCGACTAGTTTCGGGAGAAAAAATTACTGCTTTCCCAGTTGTTAGCAGCAGTGAACTACAGGAGTGAATGACTGTTTCTGAAGAAAGTGAACTTTATCTGTAGTTTTCATTTGTTTGTTTTTTATCGTTAATTTTTGGTCAGTCCTTGTATTGGTGAAAAGGCCTTTTTCAAATTTTTAAGGAGGGGTTCGGGGACTCCTGACTCTCAGATTTACCTCCTTAATCATTTTGACAGATTTATTGGTTGTTACGAAGGGAATGTTTGTGTTATATTTATATATAACATACATGTATATAACATAAGTATATATTATCTTTGTTTTTGGGGAATGTGTGTGATGTGTTTATGTGTATATAATTGTGTGAGTGTGTGTATGTGGGAGACTTCAACACCTCTGAAAACATGTCTGTCTAGTGTGGTTGAGAAATATTGGTAGGGTGTGATTAATGGGATTATTTATTAATTATATGTTATTTAGTTTGTTGTTAAGTCCGTCCAAACACAGTGTTTTGAGGCACAAAATCCATTTGTCGTCATGTTCTTCTAGTATGTTCCTAAGTTTATCTTTTCTGTCTATTTCTATTTTTTCGATTATAGTGAATTTTTAAAATCACGTTTTTCTAGGCGGAAATATTGTTCTACAGGTAATAATCTTTCATGGGGAGCCGACTTGATTTGATTGCGATAATTATTCATTCTGGAGTGAATGGGCCATTCAAATTTTCCCACATATCGTTTCTGGCATAGTGTGCATTCTAATAAGTAAATTATGTTATGACTTCTGCAGTTAGAGTTGTAGTAGATTTTGAAAGTAGATTTAGTGACTGAGCTAGTGAACGAATTAGTATGTTTAATGAGATTACAACATAAGCACATTTTATTGTTACATGGTTGGGAAAATCCTATGATATTATTATTGGTCTAGTGCGTGTTACTTTATTGTCTTAAATTTGATTATCACCGATATATATATAGTTGCAACCTAGGGAAGGTTACTGAAAAGAATAATCAAACGAAGGTTGATAATGAACAATAATACTTACGACAAGAACAACACATATAAGATTCGCCATGAGCACGTAGTAGTAGTAGCCAACTGTTAGACGTGAGTCAAGTGAATTCTACAAAGAATATCCAACTGCATGATATCTACCAATCGCTCCACGCAGTCTGATGTGGCACAAGGCCGAATTTAATGTGGGGTATCCAAGCTCGTAGGCTCGGCCAAAATTTCCCCATGGACCCCGTATAAAAAACTGGGTCGGGTGGCTGTTTCCCGAGACGAGAATATACCTTTTGCCATAGCCTTGTCTGGGTATCCTCTCTGCACGGAGCCAGAGAGTTTGACCAGCACAGCTGGAGACGAACTCTAGACCACGTACAGTATTCACGACTGTATTTATGGGAATGAGTGCATACCCATTATCGTCCGTAGGTATGCTACAACACACACACACACACACACACACACACACACACACACACACACACACACACACACACACACATATATATATATATATATATATATATATATATATATACTAGCAGTAGAGCCCAGCGTTGCCCGGGGATGTAACAGTAAGAGATAGATCAAGTATCGACCATCATAAAGACTGAAAAATAAAATTGACAAAGATTATTGTTTAAGGTTGATGGACATAAACGTCTTAATTAGTGTTTTTTTTTTACGAATTGGTCAAACCCAAACTAAAAAAAAACATTGTTTTCAATCGTTATGAGTCTACCGATTGAATAGAATTTTATTAGAAACAATTGTCTTGTAAATAGAATTTTTAAAGCATTCTGAATGTAAAAAAAAAAAAAAAGTGTGCAAGACAATAAGAAACACTACCTGCCAAAAAAAAAGTGAAGTTTTGTTGAAATCAGTTGAAAAATGTAGGAAATCCGATCCCATATATAAACGAACACATACACTCACAAACACACACACACACACACAAACAAACAACCAACCTGGGTTTTATAATAAGTATAACTCGATATTAATAAGTATAACTTGATATGAGGTGTCCCCCTTTCATTAATGCCTCTTAATCGTGTTTTCAAATTGATTTCGTGCAACAACAATTGTTTTTCCAATTTTTGGCGATGTCAGAACCACCGCAAGGTAATTTTACGTAGTCCTGTGAAGTTTTGTTGAAATCGGTTGAAAAATGTAGGAAATCCGATCCAATATATAAACGTACAGACACACACACACACACAATCTGCGTTTTATAATAAGTAAGATATATATATATATATATTTCGTAAAATACATCAATTGGATTCTTTAGTTCAAATAATCAGTGATGTTTCTAGCCAAGGTTCATTAGGGGTTTCGGATCTTTCAACATCATGCCCCCTCTCCACATTGACCCAGCCGATACTGATCGGGTATCGACTTGTGTACCTTCCGTTAGCTACAATTTTTTTCATCTTCTGAACTATACACCATGAGACTCCTCTTGGCAATTTATTGTGCAATCCAGGATGACTTCCGGTTTACCAGCAATGTGCGCTCTTCCATAAAATTAAGGAAACAAACGCAGCCACAAATGTTTCCTGAGAAGAGATGTTTTATAAGTATTATTAAAAATTGTTATGACCATTATTTTCAAAGCGCCTGGTGAGATGCTAGGTTGCATCGAAATATTAATGCATTTTTGTTGCGGAAATACGCATATTCGAATGTAATAGCGTAAAATAAAGAATTATAGCTCTATTTTTGTATTGAGCACTTTTTTAAATTAATGTTATGAACGTTTGAATTTATATTTGATTCGTTCTTATTGCATTTGTATCTCTCTCTCTTTCTCTCTCTCTCTATCTATCTATCTATCTATCTATCTATATATATATATATATATATATATATATATATATATACTGCGTGTCCATAAAGTTCGTGTGCACTTTAAAAAATTTATAACTTTATTTGTATTTGCGATAGAAATAATCTGTAAAAATGTTATAAGGTTTAATGTACCTAGTTTTAAGTATAGCTAAGATAACTGATGTGATTTCAGTTCCATGTAATAAATTATTTCACCACAGCCCTTTTAAAAGGACTGCGGATCATCAGACTTTACTTCCAAAGGTTGAAACAAAAAATGAAAAGAAAAAAAAAAAAAAAAAATGAAAAAGAAATGAAAAGAAATTTACACATTTTTGACGTAAATTTCTTTTCATTTTTTGAAGGAAAACCTGATGATCCACAGTCCTTTAAAAGGGCTGTGGTGAAATAAATTATTACATGGAACCTTAAAGGTGTCTGTTTTTTTTTATATATATATATATATATATATATATATATATATATATAGAGAGAGAGAGAGAGAGAGATAGATAGATAGATAGATAGATAGATAGATAGATAGATAGATAGAGACTCAGTTTATTACTCCTGCTTAAGTCGAACGGCTTGTGTAAAAGGTGATATAAAAAAAAAGTAAAAAGTCTCAAAAAGATTCTCCAGGGTTAAACGTGTAATTACGAGTGTTTCACTATCGCGGCCTTGATTCAGATTGTTAAGCAACTGTCCGCATAATCTTAGTAAATAGTACTTGAAATTTCAAATAAACGAGATGGATGGAGGAATTACAAAGAATGTATTATCTAAAACTGTTGAATCATTCCAAGTAAAGCTTAAGGAAGTTTACGAAGAAACAGACAAGTAATTGTATTCAAAGCAGATTACTTTCATTAACATTTTCAGTTTGTGGAAGATCGCCATTTTCAAAACATCCATTTTTTACGAGAAATTAAAACAAATATCCCTAACATTTCGCTCGAGATTTATCTTAACCTCCCACTGAGTCAGGTTGTTACACAAGATCGGTTTTTATCGTGTAGACCCGAGTGTTTCCACTCAGGCTGCTGGCCTAAGCTGGCCTAAGCTAGTTGTAGCCAGTCATATCACCGCTACAGTACAGATGTCCCTCAACGGTGGGTAGAACACAAGGGAGGAGAAAAAGCCTCCGGCACGGAACAATACTATCCAAAGTGGATAAAGACGTTGGTTAGAGCCAGTGGCAGGACGCAAAGAGTTGTGAGTTCAATACCTGGTTAAGGCAGTGGAGAAGTTTGAGAGGGGAATTAACAGGAGATAACTGATAACTGACATCCATTAGACATGGCAAGTGGAACTAGAACAGTCTAACCAAGCGAGCTAAATAAATGGTTCAGTTCGACTGAAGAAGGCAGGAGCGTACAACGGCCGAAACGTTGGGATAAATATGGCGACAAAGATGAGGAGAATAGTCCGAATAATGTAAATAGAGTGTGTTTCACGTCTGTCGGCCTGCGCATTCGAGTAATCTTAGTAAAGAAAAATGATCGAACTGATCAGAATCGACAGATCGAACCTGCAACTCTCTGAGTAGGGAAAACGGCCATTTGATCCAGTGTAATTTTTAATGTTTATATACTACAAGGAATTCTTCTGTAGAACGACATGTCTGTTGTCTCAAGTCTTCACCGCTAGATGTCGCTCAACGGTGGTTAGGACACAAGGGAGGAGAGAAAGCCTCCGACACGAAACAAATACTACAACGACAGCGTCTACTGCGACGAGGAACCACCTTACTCCTCCTCTGCCAATCCCTCCGGAAGAATCCGGTGAAAAGAGCCCCCCCCCGCCACACCGAAATCTAATGCTCTGGATAATATGCAAATGAACAATACAATGAATGAATAGCGGTGTCAAGAAGAAAACCTCCCGAGATTAACCTTGACCCTTCAGTGCGGTTATGACACAAGGTCGTTTTTTGAACGTGGAGAACCGAGTGTTTCCACTCGGGTCGGTGGTCTAAACTGGTCATAGCTTGTCTGAGCTAGTCATAGCTGGTCATACCACCGCTACGTAACAGATGAGGAGAACGCAAGCAAGGAGAGAATCTACTCCGACAGGAAAAATCCCCTTTCTCCTCCTCTGCTGATTCCCCCAGAAAAAAAACCCGGAGGAGGGAGCTTCCAAGAGAAAAGTCCCTTTGACACACGGAAAGATAATATCAAAACTGATATTTCTTGTCTAAATTACTGCAGCCGAGAACTATTTTCATAGACACGATCAGTTTGCGCAATGATACCTACACTGATAGCTATTCTGCAGCCACTGTATGCAAACAACGCCCGTAATGGCTGCCCGCGACGCGAATGAATCCGAAATTTCACTGTCGATAACTTCAAAACGGTAGATTTTATCAAATTTATCACGTCAGATTCGAATGGAGCATGTACAGTTACACATAAATGTAAGTATTTCGGAAATTTTTAATTCGAACTGAGCGCGTGTGTTACACTGCAAATTAACCAGCGAGTGGGTGTTCATTTCGCTATTCATGGCTTTATCAAAATCCTAATAATTGCTTTTAAGACAATAAGCGAGAGGAAAACGTCCCGGGATTTACCTTGACCCTTCACTGAGGTTGTGACACAAGGTCGGTTTTTAACGTGGGGAAACGAGTATTACCACTCAGGCCGCTGGTCTAAGCTGGTCATAGCTTGTCTAAGCTAGTCATAGCCGGCTATACCACCGCTACGTAGCAGATGTTACGCAACGGTGCGGGGAACGCAAGGGAAGGCCCCCCAGTACGGAACAGATACTACAATGGCAGCATCTACTCAGACGGGAAAACCCCACTTCTTCTCTGCCAATCTCACCGAAAGAATCCAGAAGGAAAGCCCCTTATGATTTTTTAAACGAAGCTTAGATGTGGCACAAGGCCGAAAGCGGTGAAGATTGAACTCACTACTTGCTAACCATTACACCACATCGAGGCGCCCTTATACACATGATAGCCCTATTCATTTAATAACGCTTGCACTATTTTCTGACCACTGACAATCCTTTTCTTCTTGATTGCCAATGCATTTCTACATCAGCAATGCTATTATATTATACGAACATTTTATATTTATGCAGATGTACTTTTATACGTTTTTAATTCAATGAGACAAACAAGGAAAATTTTAGCATTTTTTTCCTATGTTCTTACAGGTTTCCTTATATAGAAGGTACTGCCAAAACAAAATTCTAAAAAAAAGCGCATATCATGATGAAAAAAGGCCTCAGACTTTTATCGTAAAGTATATATGTTATTATTTAGAGGAAAGACGAAAGTATTTTTTTTATTATTTTATTAAATCTTTTAATTCTTTCTAGCACGTTCAAAATTTTGATTGTTTGTCTTGCTTCGTCGGCTGATTAGTATTGGAAATTTTAGCGCCTTTTTTGTCGTTAAAAACACATTGTTTTTGAAATCCTTCCAAAAATCAAATAATTGTCGTATTTTTTATGGAATTTTCAGGACTTATTCACAAATTAATGAAATTATTTTTTAAATGTTTTTTTAAAAAAATCTTGGTGATTTTTTTTTTTACATCTGTTACTCCCACTTATTTAATTTTATGAAATTTCGGGAAATTAAGATTTCAGCCTCATCATATTTATATTAGTTAAAAGCAAAAAAAGTCCTTGGAGAATTTAAATCAATAATTTGTTTTTGTCAGACAGAAACACCATTTACAGAAAATCTACTCTGAATCGTCAAATAAAAAAAAATGCAATAAAATTATGACTCTATTTAATTAGAAAAAGCTATCAATTGCTGTCATTCATATATATATATATATATATATATATATATATATATATATATATA
This sequence comes from Acanthosepion pharaonis, assembly GCA_903632075.3. NCBI lineage: Eukaryota > Metazoa > Mollusca > Cephalopoda > Sepiida > Sepiidae > Acanthosepion > Acanthosepion pharaonis. The sequence goes on from CAHIKZ030000607.1 coordinate 43,756, forward strand.
TATATATATTGTGTATATTTAGGCAGCAATTTTTCATTGATAATATAGACAAGTTTTGTCTATTTATTTTAAGTAAGTTCCTTTCATATTGTCTGATAAACTAAGTAACATTATCATTGAAGGACGAAAGGAAATCACCATATTGATACATGTTTAAATCCAATCTAAGCTTTCGGCTTACATAAGCCATTATCAAAATATATCAACCAATACACGGACGAAACAAGAATGATAGTCTGTTTTTGTTGAATGTTAACTCTAACATTTTTAGGCATTTAAAACAACATGCCTGGCCGCACACACAATTCCGTAAAATCCTTGTTGAAAACACAACTATACTTCAACATGAAAACAATAAACAAAAACTAAAAATTCTTGAAGCTATATGCATAAAACAGTTGAAACTTAACCTGAACAAAATAAACTACGAAATTTCCACAAATATTCTTAAATGCCTATAATTGATAACAGAAGCCATTGGTTTATACCAACAGCTTCCCATACTTAATACTTCTCGTTTTCACTCTCGCGTGGTCATGTGTGACGTCACGAGCTGCGGTGCGATTTTCGCTTCCGCGTCTCGTATACACGAGTTAGTCGTTGCTTTGAGATTTTTCATGCAACAAAAACAGACTATCATTAATGTTTCGTCCGTGTATTGGTTGATATATTGAAATGTAATTGTCATCATTCATAATGGCTTATGTAAGCCGAAAGCTTAGATAGGATTAAAAACATGTATCAATATGGTGATTTTCTTTCATCTTTCAATGATAATGTTATTAAGCTTATCAGACAATATGAAAGGAACTTACTTAAAATAAATAGACAAAAAAAATACAAACCTGAATTTACTTTATAACATGGAAGACGTCAAGCTTATACGAAAATATAAGGACATTATATTAACATTAAAACAGCATAATTGCATATTAGGATTTTTGTTTGTTTTTCCGTATGTTTTTCTTCATACTGTCTGATCTATATCATATATTTCCATATATATATATATATATATATATATATATATATATATATATATATATATATATATATATACCAAGTATGTGGTGCAGTTCAATTTAAATTTGTATGAATGATTCATGTAATATATATATATATATATATATATATATATATATATATATTAAGGACTATATTGTCTTAAGAAAAAATCGATAAATAATGAATTTTTACAAGAATTATTTTCGTTTTTTGTTAAATCTTTTAAAATTCTGTATTAATTTCAGCCTTTTAGATGATTTTATTATTAAGTGAAAACTATATTTACAAATCATAAATGGAAAAGCTTAATGCAAATCATTAAACAACAATTTTGATTTTTTTTGTATGTTTTAACCTGTGGATTTTTTTAAGAACATGTGACCATACACGTCATTATCAGAAAATAAGAGCGATGACTATAGTAAATCTAAATCCCAAATTTCTAAAATTCAATTTAGATTAAGGAGAATGTTTTCCTTAATGTTTATGATTACGTACGTAATTTTCTTCAATTATGTTTTACAAATAAAGTCTGCGTAGCACAACATTATATCTCTCGTCACGCTATCAATGCAGCTACCGGCGGGTTAAATAAATGCACTTCTGCGATGTTTTAAACTTAAACTAAATAATATTCGTTTAAAATCAGATTAATTAAACTTTAATTCTTCAAATAAAATTTTAGAAAAGTACATGTTATTTTTAAAAGATTTTTTAATAAAGAGAATTACATTGCGATGAAAGATGACTAACAAAAGGTCGCTAATCAGCGATTTTAGTAAAATAAATAAATATATAAAATAAAAAAATAAAAAAATAAACTCCTTTCATTCAATTTAAATTAGTTTTTGTAATGCAGCAAAGCATTTTGATCATTGGAAATATTAAATTTAATCTATTAGCTTGAAATTAAAGCTAAAAGAAAAACTTCCAGAAACATTTTTCATTTTTAAAAATTCATTTTAAAACTTAGGTAACGCGTATTTTTTTTAGATTCCTATTATCAGGTCATCCCATAAGTTCTGTCCGAATTTTAAATAAAGAAAACAAGTGACCAAATGTTACATTTAATTACAGATTCAATCAACAATGTATTTTCCCTGATTATCTGTGACTTCCTTCCATCTATTAACAAGCTTACTAATTCCATTACTGTAAAATTCTTTTGGCTTTGATTCGAAGAACTCACAAATGTCAATTTTAACCTCTTCTTGTGTTACAAAAGCTTTTTCTTCCAAATGATTCTGTAATCTACGAAACAAATGGTAGTCTGAAGGAGCAAGATCGGGAGAATAAGGTGGATGAGGAATTTTCTCCCAACCAAGTTCTTCGATCTTTTGTGACGTGATTCTTGCCGTGTGGGGTCGCGCATTGTCCTGATGAAACATCACCTCTTTTCGATTCACTAGAGCAGGTCTTTTTTTCCTCAAAGCTTGTTTCAAACGCTCTCATTGCTGACAGTATATTTGAGCATTAATTGTTGCATTTCGAACAATTCATTATCCAATTTCAAGGGGTTCGTTGTTAGTATATTTTTCTGGGTTTATGCACTAATTTGTAATGTGTAGAAGTCATAATAGTTCTAAGCAGTGTTAGGTAGAAGTAATTGTAATTCCATGTCTTTTGTTCAGGAGTAGAGGTTTATCGCTTGTTTCCTGTTTAGGATTGATTTTCCGGTTCTTTCTAATGTCTACTTTGTATTTCTAACGTCTCCGCATGAACTCTGAAACTTTTACTACTATTATGATTCCGGTTCCTTCCCAAATCATTTCCTTCTCTATCACTTCCACTAAACCGTTGCCTCTTAGTGGCGTTATCGTCTTGATTGAGATGAACTGATTAAAAAAATGTCTTTAAAAGATCACGAACATATTTGTATACCATTTACAAATAGAGTAAAATTGAGACTGCTTTATAAAGGGTGTTTCATTAAGACGGATCAAAGTCAGCAGTTTTATTGGTGAAAATTTATTTATTTCTCTATTGGATCATGTTATTTAAGTTATGGCAATTATTTGTGAAAAATAATATCGCCCAAATATCTGCCAAGGATTCGGCGGCGCACCTCCACTCGATGGTCAAAATTTTTGATGACGTCTCTGCATAGTTGCTCCTCGATCTCACCAATATGCCTTATTATCTCATCCTTTAGCTGTTGAATTGTTGTTGGTTTGTTGGCATAGACCTTACTTTTGAGATGACCCCAAAGGAAGAAATCTAAAGGCGTCAAGTCTCTCGATCGTGGTGGCCAACTGACTTCGCTGTTTCGGGAGATAATGCGACCTGGGAACTTCTCATTCAAATTCTGTTTGAACGTCCATTTTCGTAATAGGCTTCGATAACTTTAACACTTTCTTTGATTGTTAATCTTTCCATGGTTGAAATTGACAAAAACTTAAGTTGTTAAATCTGAAAGAAAAAGAAAAAAAATCATTAGACGCTTAAACTTAATTCACATTTCAAATCAGCCCTACGTACTGTAACACACTTTATAAAGTGCGTCAATCATCTCCTTTCGCATATCCCAGAAAAAGAAGTCAATTCTTCCTTCTTTTGACAAAACCGTGTTTAATCTGTAGAGGTAAAAATATAGTTAATGAGATTTCCTACACCCTTGGGCAAATTAATTGAATCAAAACAAATAATTACGTTATTATTTAGTTTTTTTCTCCTATTTTTCCAATAAAATATGACACAGTGCACATGTTAGTACTTTGTATGTTCACATTTATTTTTTAGAAGCTCTTTGATGCAATTTGGCATGGAATCCACTAATTTGGGGCAGTCCTCAATGTTTTTGGGATCACGGTACCACACGTCTATATTGGCTGCCAAGAGCTTCTCTTATTCAATTAGATGTTCCAAGAATAGCAATGTTATCTACAAGGGTTTTGTTTTCTTATGGGAGTAGGTAATTATGCACGAGTGTTTAAGTGCTTTCATATCGAATTCAGATGACTTAAGTGGTTTGTCAGTTTACGATTTAACGACGCTGTCGTGGAGTTGATGTAGATTTGTTTATTGAAAGAATCCCTTTCTTGTATGGGAAAACGGAATTGATAAACTACCTTGGCGATCTGAAGTTTGAATTTCATAGGTGTGTTATTATTGGTAATCATGAGGTTGGTAATTTCTTTTTTATTTTCTATAGTATATTGTACGTTTTACACGTTTGCTTATGTCGACGTGTGAAATGTACTCTTTTCGAATTCGTCCGGTTTATAATTTTTGTCCATCTGTTTGTAGTTATCTATATTAATGTTTTGTTGTGCTGTATTTTTCGTGTTGGCATAGTTTAATTTCTAAATTTGGTTATTGATAATGTAGTTAGTAAATTATTGTTAACCAATGCTTTTATGTCGCAGATCTCTAGAAATGCAGGGTGTCCCAAAAAGTTTGATATCATTATAAAAGCAATTATCTTGAAAACTACTAAGTCCAGCTCAATGAAATTGAACAGTTTAGGTGTTGAACATAAGTGTTCAATATGTGCACCGCCTGTTGCAGAGTACACGTCAAGTCGGTAGTTAAGCTCTTGCCAAACACGTTGTAGCATGTCTCCGGTAACATTATCCAGTGCGGAAGTGTTTCTCTGCTTTAGTTCATCAGTGCTGGCAGGAAGAGGTGGAAACATAGACCAGTCCCTTCATATATCCCCGTAAAAAGAAATCACATGGGGACAGGTGCGGCGACCGCGGCGGCTATTTCATCAGAAAACTGTTTTCATCTCCACCACGCTCGATCCATCTCTCTGATAGATTCTTACTGAGATAAGCACGTACTGTCCTCTTCCATTAAATGTAAAATCTTGATCTATTTCTGTACATTCTGTGAAAATTTAAGGTTATTTCAACAAGAATTTCCAAAATTATTGGCCTGCGAAATGACGTCAGTTTTTTTTGGACATTGTGTATTTTCCGTGAAGAGGAGGTTTAAGTATGCTCTATTTAAGATATTTTTTTTTATTTATCTGTTGTTTTTTTTTCATTATTAAGCAGGCTTCACGTGTATTTGATTTGTTAAACAACGTTAGTATAATTTATGGTGTTCCGAATTCAAGTAGAGACGACGCGTTCTTTTTATCCGAGCGCTTTCGGCTATACATTTACGCATTTTCAAGGATTTAATATTTTAACTGTTAAATAAAACTGTTAAATAAAAAAAGGACATTCGGACAGTTTTTATATAATTTATCATCTGAAAAGAAAAAAAAATGATCGCATGAGAAATTGTATAAAAAAAACTAAATAAAAGCACTTTGTCTGTCGTATTCAATGAAATGTGCATATATATATATATATATATATATATATATATATATATATATATATATATATATATATATAGTCATTCATACATGCACACACACAGTATATATATATATATATATATATTTCATTGAATGCGACAGACAAGGGGCTTTTATTTAGTTTTTTATACAATTTCTCATGTGATCTAATAATTCTTTTCTTTTCAGATGATAAATTATATAAAAATTGTCCGAATGTCCTTTTTTTAGTTTTATTTAGCAGTTAAAATGTTTAATCCTTGAAAATGGTTAAATGTATAGCCGAAAGCGCTCGGATAAAAAGAATATTCTGACAGTTTATATATAATTTATCCTCTGAAAAGAAAAAAAATATTAGATCGCATGAGAAATTGTATAAAACACTAAATAAAAGCACCTTGTCTGTCGTATTCAATAATTATATATGGATGCATATTTTAAGATTTAAAAATATGTCGATCCTAAATTAAATTTAACTAAAATTTGATATTTTTAAAATATTTATTTGACAAAAGAAAGCGTAAATATTCGGTTTTTAAAGGTAGAACATAAAACATTGTATTTTTAATTTGCCAACGACAAAAAAAAATCTTTTTTAAGTGGGCGTCTGAAAATTGTATTTTCCTTTCACCCGGTGTTGTTGACATCACAAGGAATCTAAGCCGTCTGAAAATGTTACGTGGAACAGAGTTCATAGCTTGTCATTTCCTATAAGCATGATTCGACATTATCTCTCTTAGAATAGATATTCTTCAACTATGTCTGTGTGATAGCCACAAAAACTGGGGAATTCTCTCTCCAGAGTTTGTAGTCCAAAGCCAGTATTGTCTAGGTGGCTTCCATTTTGAACTCTTTGATACATTTTTTGGTTGATTTTGTTTAGCGGCTTGTCATCTCCTCTATGGGTAATTTATTACCGAAATCTAAATATTTTGTACATAATTTTATATTTTCACAATAAAGGTATGTTATTTTATATAGTATGTAGATCATACAATATATTGTTGGTAAAATTTACAATAAAAGCGTATTTTTTTTTGCTTTTTTGTGTTGCGTTGATTGTCATTTTGGTATAAAAGTTTACAGTGTCAGGAGACATAGGCAAAGATGCATATTTTCAAGAAATTAAATTTTCAGCAACATTTTATTGAATTGGAATGTTAACAAATAACATCTTCAATATGATTTCTATAATTTGTGATGCAAAGGTTGTATGCGCTTTGCAAGATTCACATGGACTTGATGAAATAACTGCACATTGCCGTCAATTTTAGCACATTCACTCTTTATGATTTCAATGTATAGAAACAGATCAAGATATATATATATATATATATATATATATATATATATATATATATATATATATATATATATATATATACAGTCTGCTTGATTATGCAAAGTAAATTTTTTCACCTAACGTGTCAATAAATTCTGTTTTTTCAGACTTGGTGTTTCTTACAGATTAAATTATACTTTCAGATAAGTAAATATGGTCGATGAAAAAAAAGTTGTATAGTAACATAGTTTTTTTTCTCAAAGTATGTAAAAAGGCACAGTTTCAAGTGTTCGGTCTGATTAAGCAATCACCATATAAATCCTTAATATGGGTAAGAAAAAGGGTCTTACTGAAAACGATCATGTTAAAATTACTCGCATGCTTGGAAGTGGTCTGTCAACGCTAGAAATTTCAAAAAGTTACAGAGACCACCGTACAATCAAAGCATTCATCTTAGGCAGTAAATCATGCAGAAAGACACCTAAACGATCGCATTTGCGAAAGTTAACTGCCAGAGATCTTCGTAAAATTAAATATGAAGTCTCGAAGAAACCGCATGAAACTAGTCAAAAAATATTTGAAAGCGCTGGAGTGCCCAAAGTTGGTAAAACTACCCGTTGTGAGGTCCTCAAGATCCTTGCCAAAGGGAAGAGTCCCATCAAGAGGCCCCCATTGAGCAAAGCAAACAAGATGAAAAGAGTTAAATGGTCACACAGTTACATGAAGACCAATTTTAGCAATGTGATTTTCCCCGATGAGTGCCATGCTACCCTTGATGGGCCTGATGAGTGGTCATCTGGATGGGTGTTAAATGGTCGACCGGCAGGAGTACGCATTCGTCGACAACAGGGTGGCGGAAAAGTGATGTTTTGGGCTGGGACCGTGGAAATGAATTAATAGGCCCACACAAAGTACCCAAAGGGCTTAAGCTAAATTCAAATGCATATTGTAGGCTTTTGAAAGATGCCTTCCTGCCCTGGCTTGATGGACAACCAATTCAGAATAGAAGATCGTTGATATTTCAGCAGGATAATGCTCCAGCACATAGATCAAGAAGCACCACCAATTGGCTGTCAGACTATGTGTTCAAAGGGCAAAATTTAATGGTGTGGCATCCAAATAGCCCTGATTTAAATCTAATAGAAAATCTGTGGTCTATAGTCAAGAGGCGGATTAATGCTGAAAACAAGCAATTCACCAGATTAGAAGTCCTGTGGAAAGCAATTGTAAGTGCTTGCCGATCAATCAAACCTTCTGAAATTGAAACATTGACGTCAGCAGTGGGCAGACATCTCATAACGGTTTTGAAGAATGGAGGATGTCATGTTTGTTCGTAGCCGCATTAACAGACTTGTTTTGTTTTGTTTAACATGTTATACATATGTATTATGTAATGTAGGACTTAGAACACACGATGTATTGTCATATGCGCCACAATTCAATTAATAAAATTTAGTATAAAATGTGTTTTTCTTGTTTTATTTTCCATTTGCATAATGAAAGTGAACACTAAATTAGGGCTTAAGTTCATAAATCATTAAAAAGAAGCACGTTTTGTATATTTCGACAACTTAAATGATTGACAAAATAATAAAATAGTATCAACAACACTTTAGCTTTTATTCTTCAGAATATATTGCTTAACTTGGATATTTTTAAGTAAAAAATAACTTTGCATAATCAAGCAGAACGCAGTGTATATATTTATATATATATATATATATTGTGTATATTTAGGCAGCAATTTTTCATTGATGCATTTTTCATTAAATACTATAGACAAGTTTTGTCTATTTATTTTAAGTAAGTTCCTTTCATATTGTCTGATAAGCTTAATGACATTATCATTGAAAGGCGAAAGGAATTCACCATATTGATATATGTTTAAATCTAATCTAAGCTTTCGGCTTACATAAGCCATTATCAAAGATTACAATTACTTTTCAATATATCAATCAATACACTGACTGATCTCCACTGCCTTAACCGGGTATTGAACTCACACTCTTTGGGTCCTATCCTTGAGGACACATAGCACAGTGGCTAAAGGCGTTGGTTAGATCTAGTGACAGGACCCAAAGAGTGTGAGTTCAATACCCGGTTAAGGCAGTGGAGAACTTTCAGACGGAAATTAACAGGAGATAACTGATAACTGACATCCATTAAACATGACACGTAGAACTAGAACAGTCTACCCCAATGATAGAAATAAAGGGTTTTGTTCGATATTCTTACCACCTGAAGAAGACCGGAGCGTACAACGGCCGAAACGTTGTGATAAATATGGCGACAAAGATGAGGACAATAGTCCGAATAATGTAAATAATGTACTTTTTTCTGTTATTTTTAAAATTTTCCTCTTTCCGCTTCCCTATTGCATATTTTTTTTTAATATTTCCTTTTTTATTGCAATAATAAAAATAAAAATAAAAAAGGAAAAGCAAGCAATTATGACCAGCATGAGCTTAGAATATAAAGAGAGCACTGGAATGTCTAGAAGACTTGTTGTCACTTGTTCCACAGAGAGAGCCTCCAGATGCGTGAAAATTATTAGTAGTAGATATTTAAACTGCCCCCCACCTTCACTGAGACGGGATGTGACACAAGGCCGCGTTTAATGTGGGAACCTGAGCGTGTACACTCTGGCCAAGGACAAAAATTCCCCGTCGGTTGTAGTGGGCTCGTGGCGAGCACCGATCCCTCTCTCTAGTGCAATGAAAGGGTGCAGCCTCGGGTATCTGTCCCCCAGAAATGGCTAACTGACAGTGTGATCTTCCTCAGTTGTGCCTCTGTCAGCCACTGAGTTGCACTCTACCCGAAGACAAAGACGCAACTGAGAGATGATAAAACCTCACCCGGCATGTAGCACCGGTATTATCAGTAGAAGCGTTAGTAAGATGATGTCAATAAATATTTATTGATATTTGTCAACTGAAACGTTAACAGAAGTCGTCTTTTAGCAGATGAAAATCAATAGAAAAAAATAGGCATTTGAATAAAGATTACTTAATGAATTCTGCAATGGCTTCTACTGCACAGGATTTGCCGCCTTCGCATACTTTCTTTGTATCGATTAAGCGAAATACATACACACACATATACACACACACACATATATATATATATATATATATGTGTGTGTGTGTGTGTGTGTGTGTGTTTGTCTGTATGTCTGTGTGTACGCGTGTGTGCGTGCCTGTGAAATTCTCCCAGCCCACATCCAACCATTCTCCTACGACTTCTATGACTATATTCCGGGGAGATGTTACTGATTCTCACGTGCGAGACTTTACGGGAAGCAAAGAGAAAGAAAGTTTCCTCCCACGTAACCGGATATGACGTTACAATAAAATCAGCTTTCAGACTTTAGGTCGATTTAGCTGCGGTTTCGACGAACGTAAAAAAAGAAGAGGTCTATCTCTTTTTTTTTGGAAGAGATATTTGTTAACTGTGCCAACGGTCCGTGTCTTCTCATGACGCTAAGAAAGACAGGATTTTCAATATCTGTTACCCAGACAGGCAATACCTACCAAATTGCTATATTGGCTGAACACACTATTCTGACATTTATTCATCTATTTCCATAATAAGCTGAATAAATATTCTGACAAATAAAGGGAAAGTATAGATATATATAATTCGCCATACATGGCTATAATTTTTTTAAATTAAAAGAAAGCGGTTGAATTCAAATCTATTTATTGTACATTTATATATATATATATATCATGTATGTGGTGCAGTTCAATTTACATTACATGAATCATTCATACAAAAAACAGATATAGAAGTTAATGATTTAAATGGCGAGAATACATCTTCGCAAACAAATTTAATAAAGTACATTAACCCCGAACCTGTAAATGAATGTTATGATCCCTGTTTATAAATTCCAGTTGCATAAGGTCTTTTTTTTATTATTTTTTTACAAGATTGCGTCTGTTCATACAGACATCATCAGGTATGGAAAATACCTGATGATGTCTGCATAAAAATATCCAATAGCGACATTTACTCACCTTTTTTTAATTAGACATTAAATTATATCTGTATCTGTCTATATTTCAGAGATGAGGTATTATGTACATTATTTACATTATTCGGACTATTGTCCTCATCTTTGTCGCCATATTTATTACAACGTTTCGGCCGTTGTACGCTCCGGCCTTCTTCAGGTGGTTGGAATGTCGAACTGAACCCTTTATTTCGCTCACTAGAGTAGACTGTTCTAGTTCCACGTGCCATGGTTAATGGATGTCAGTTATCAGTTATCTCCTGTTAATTCCCTCTGAAAGTTCTCCACTGCCTTAACCGGGTATTGAACTCACACTCTTTGGGTCCTGTCACTGGATCTAACTGGATAAAGGCATTAATTAGATCCAGTGACAGTACCCAAAGAGTGTGAGTTCAATACCCGGCTAAGGCAGTAGAGAACTCTCAGAGGGAATTAACAGGAGATAACTGATAACTGATATCCATTAAGCATGGCCTAACAGCCCTACTAGAAGGGTATCCTCGAATACGAGTGGACAGCTCTCTCTCTCTCTATATATATATATATATATATATATATATATATATAATTTTTTTTTTTGGCGGGGGATTCCTCAAACCAAAACATGGAGAAAAACATCGTCATCATACCTCATCTCAGAAATATAGACAGATAAAAGAATGAAGACCTGAAGGTATCTCGTGCTGGTTTTTTAGTACGATCTCTTTGCATTGAGAATCTATCGAAGATTCCAAGACATTTGTGAAATATCTTTCGATTTCGATGTTCCATAAAAATTTCTTTTCCATTTCTAAGCGAGCAGATGTTTTATGAGAGTGGCGAATATATATTTTCTGTGTAGGTGTATTGCATTCAAGAAATTTGCCAATTTTCCATTTTTCTCTGAATCACGTAATTATTTCTGGCCAATAAAAAAGACTGTATATTATGTGTAGGCATCTAGGTCCCACCCTTTTACTGTTGAATTAGTTACATGTAACCGCCACTTTTACGTCAACAGTTTCTTTTCTCACACTTCCCGCTTGTGGAGCTTCTTTCTGTTTCCTTGCTTTCATGAAAATTACAATCTTCAAGAATTTAAATTATAACGCCAATCGCCATCTTCTATCTTCTTGAACCACGTTTAGCTTTTATCCTTTCCTCATCCCCCCCTACCTAGTCTTTTCCTCCCACATTCATTCTCTGTAAACCCCTGAGCACCAGTAGCATTCCTGCCTTGCTTGGGGTGAAATGATACAAAAACCCCCAAAAAACAAAACAAAAAAAAAAATAGAAAACCCCAAAAAACACATTTAAACTCATTTTTGACGTAACCAAGTCAGACGATATAAAGTAGGTTCAACCCAAGCATGGCCAAGTTAGCTATGTGGGTGTCAGAAGTGTCGTTGAAAACACTGCAATCACAGTTTCTGTTTGCTAATGAAGGAGTTTAATGCACTTTCCACGTGTGTGTGTGTGTGTGTGTGTGTGTTTGCGAATGTGCGTGCAAAGATATCTGCATGACTGCTTCTGTCGGTGTAACACCGTATATAAAGCTTCGATGTGGTGTAATGTCTAGCAATTTTGTCCCGCTCAGTCAGTTTCGATTGAGTAGTGAGTTCGATCCTCACTGAGGGCTCCATACTTACAGCCTTGCGCATAACAAAGCAATGTTTAATAAAACGCAATATAGCTGCGGTAAATTTTGTGTATGTGTGTACAGTTGTTCTTTACTTCGGAGTATTTGTGTGTGCGTGTGCATGTATTCATTGGTGAAATCTCATAAATGTTCTTGTATACTTGCGATATTGTTTCTATATGCGTGTACTGTTGTTCTTTATATATATATATATATATATATATATATATATATATATATATATATTACAATAAATCATTCATACAAAAAGATTAGTAAAGTTAATGATATAAAATGGCGAAATCCTTTCGCAAATAAAATTTTAAAGTTGCATTAACCTACAAATCACTCAATGAATGTTATGATCCTTGTTTTTAATAATTATGAGGTGTATAGGGTCTTTTTTTTAATCTGCAAGTACTTTCAACTGTACATTCAGTCATCCTCACGCATGGAAATTATTTTGTTTTTAGTAAAATCCTGGTAGCATCAGAGACAAAAAAAAATCTGAATCGAAATATGTTTTGTTTAATGTCTTATTGTTAACGGATACAAACTTTTGAAAATTTCTTATTTACTTTTTGTATGAATGATTCATTGTAATATAAATTGAACTGCATACATATATATATATATATATATATATATATATATATATATATATATATATATATATATATATATATATATATATATCACAGAGAATCGATCGGTTAGCAAGGTCGAATTTACTGCTTTTAAACTTTGCTAACTGATCGATCCTCTGTGGCGAAATCGGTAAAAGCACGTCAGGCTATATGACGGTTCCGTATAGGATACAGGTTCGAATTTTGTCGGAGGACGAATATTTTCTAGAAAATTTCTCGGACATTTAGGCCGGTAAATGTTATTTAATACTGTTTATTATAAACAGAGAATTTACTTAAATATTTTTATCTATAAAAAGAATGTTAAACATAAAAAATGTCTTAAAAATAATTGTAGGACTTTTTTATTATATATATATATATATATATATATATATATATATATATATATATATATATATATATATATATATATATATATATAAAGAAAGAAAGAACAGTAAGATATATAATCCGGTGTTCTTATAGATATTTTATTTTACAAAATAGTGCTCAATGTAAATTTACAGAGCATTAATATTATAAATTAATTGATTTAAAATATGTTTTTTTTTCTCTACAGTTCTAACCATGTTTCAAAAAATGGAAGCTACAAGCCCTGAATTTAATTTTAATTAAATTCAGACTTAGCTTCCATTTTTGAAACATGGTTAGAACTGTGTAGCGAAAAAAAACATATTTTAAATCAATTAATTTATAATATATATATATATATATTTATATATATATATATATATGTGTGTGTGTGTGTGTGTGTGTGTGTGTATTTTTCTGTTTATTGGTGCATTCTTCAAAACGTTCATGAATACCTGTAAGCCGTTCGTTGTTTATTTCTCTGTGTATGTGCAGACATATCTGTGCATATAGGTGTGTGTGCGTTCGTATATTTATGTAGGTGTGTGTGAGTAAGAGTGTGTATGTGCCTACTGGTTCTAACCCGATCTCGAATAGGACGTGTATATTCGAGCCATTGCAAAAGATGCTGGGAAAATGGTCGCTTCCTTTATTGGTCCAGAAAATACCAAACTCCCGCTGCCATATTTAATCTTCATGAGAGTCAGATTAGACCAAAAATGGAGTATTGACCACAGAGAACCTTATCTGTCTACTCTCAGCATGTGATTGTAGACACCAGGAGAGCAACACGCTAGGCCTTATCGGCCTCACGTTTTCCCCTGGCATAACGTGTGGCGATTAAATATTGAATCAATAGCTTCGTCGACTGAAAGAAAATTTGGGTCACTATGTGTTTTTCTCGTCTGAGTCCGTCTTGCACATTTACAAATCTATTATTCGCTTGTGCATTGAATACTGCTGCCATATCTGGTGTGGTGTTCCTGATATTCATATCTTCTTGACAAAATCCAAATAAGGTTCTGTAATATAATCGATCCTGGCCAGGCATCTTGACTTCAGTCACTTTCTTACCGACGTGACGTGGCTTCCCTCTGTCTTTTCTACAAATATTTTCATGGCAACTGTTCTGACGTGCTTTTGTCCCTGGTGCTCTGAATACATGAATTAAAGCGTTCTACTTGATTGGCATCTAGGTCCCAACCTTTTGCTGTTGAAATAACTAAATGCACCCACCAGTTCTATCCAACAGTTTCTTTTTTTCGCACTTCCCACGAATGGAACTCGCCATTTTTTGTCTTCTTGAATCCGATTCATCATTTATCCTTTCCTTAATCCTCCCTATTCTCAATTTTCTCCATCACTTTTACTCGCTGTAACCCCATACGCAATAGTGGCGTTGCTGTTTGCTTGGGGTGAAATGGTTAAAAAAAATCTTTTCGGCCTCGACAGAATTCAAAGGCGCATGCGTGACCTTGTGGATGATGAATAATTCTCCATTTTGCATCCCTTATCCCACAGACGAAACGTCGCAAATCTTTACTACATTATCACGATTACTTTAGCAGAGGTTCGGACGAGTTACATTCATTAAGCAGCTCAGACCTTCACATCTAGGATCCCTCCCCATTTTACACTGGCAAATCATCTCAATTCTCTTCGTGTCCCTTTGATAAAACGCAAATTTTACTCAGACAGTTACTTTCCCAGAATGGTTACATTGTAGAACAAACTCGGACCTTCACAGCTGGGACCACCCTCCATCATACCGTGTTCACGCTGGCGAATCATCTCAATTTTCTTCGTGTCCCTTTCATAAAAAGCAAGTTTCACAGAGTTACTTTTTCAGAAGTTACATGGTGGAACAAACTCCCCGTTCAAATCGCCATTATATCTATCGAATTTAAGTCATTATCTATCTATCTATCTATCTATCTATCTATCTATCTATCTATCTATCTCAGCATATTCTGATCCCTCCTCTCTCTCTCTATCTATCTACATATCTATCTAAGCATATTCTAATCTATCTATCTATCTATCTATCTATGTCAGCATATTCTGATCTATCTATCTATCTATCTATCTATCTATCTATCTATCTATCTATGTCAGCATATTCTGATCTATCTATCTATCTATCTATCTATCTATGTTATCATATTCTGATCTATCTATCTATCTATCTATCTATCTATCTATCTATCTATCTAAGCATATTCTGATCTATTTATCTATCTATGCCAATCTGTTCAAATCACCATTACATCTATTAATCTCTCTCTCTCTCTCTCTCTATATATATATATATATATATATATATATATATAGCTACAGGCACAGATACTTAATAATTTGTAAAGAGAAGCTGAAGAGAGTGAAAAAAAAAAAACAAAAATGAGATTTTCATAATCCTCAAAACAGTTCCACCGCCATCACTATAGTCATAACCCTCCCGCCACAGCACTTTTGAAATGAACTACAGCATTATAATGAGAGCGGTAATTGAGAACCATGATCACCATCGCAAAGCCCAACCACCATCATCATCACCAGGGGCAAACACTTCACCACAGCCTTTATCCTTTCAATGGTGATTTACTTAAATTTTTTTGATATTTTCTATACTTGACCCAGTGGTTGGAGAGTAAATATGTTTGGTTTTTTTTTGTTTCTTTTGAATTTGCGTTGGAGTGGGGAAATGTTTTGGTTCGGTTTAGTCATAACAAGCATTGAAGTCTGATGTCGTAAGACGATCTGTTCATTACATCAAACAGATCGCACTTGAAGGGAAAAGAGGTCCCCTCCGCCTACATAGCTTAGCCAGCAGTGGCTGTGTGTTGCACCTGCAGGTGTTGACCACTTGAGGGCAAAAGACAGGGCGACGCCAAAACTATTGGCCCTGCGAGATGCAATCTTTGAGGCACACTTACCTACTTAATGACCGGCTAATTTACCTACATACAAATACAGTCCTGGGTCTGATGATAAACCACATCCAGCAGCAAGGCACCTGATCGGGGGATGGGAGCTTTTGAGGAGCGTAGAGCCAACTCCTAATTGCTGTTGTTCTTAGGTCCGCCCTGACCCGTTCTGGTAACACCTCTTAGGGTCAGGGCAAATAGTGTAAACAAAAATAAAACACAGTGAAAGCATAAAAATATAATTTCATAGAATGACCAATAATATATTTTATCTATAGTTAAATTTACGTTTAAAATATATCCAGGTGAAGCCATGAAATTGTGTTAAAAATATTTAGATTTCAACATTAAATATCCTCTAAGGTTGATAGGCCACTAATCAAAATCAAACAAACAACATGAAAGAACTCTTATTCATCTAGAAACATAACAGCTATGTCTGGCAAACTGAGCAATGGTGAGAGGAAAAAGATAATTCAGGTCTTCAATAATGGTACCAACATTCGTACTCTGGCTTTCATCATCAAAGTCCATTAAAGAACCATCACGAGAACGGCGAATAAGTTTTTAAAAAAAGCGAACAGTAGAGAGGAAAACTGAATCAGAAAGTCACGACCGGAAGAGGGATCATCATTTCAACTTAGAGCTTAAGACATCAATTAGAAAAGATCCAACTCAATCCATAAGACGTTTGGCATGTGAGAGAAAGGTATGGCAGTTCAAAGATCATTGAAAAACCTTGAAAATTAAATCGTACGTGAAATCAGAGAGGCATCTTGTCACTCCAGGACAAAACGTTAGAAAGTTAGAGAGGGCGAGGATCATCTTAAATAAGTTGGAAAATGATCCTGAAATAATATATATATATATATATATATATATATATATAAGATCCGTTTAGGTGAAACCTAGGTAAGTTTTCTTGGCTCTTTACGATTTATTATATATATATATATATATATATATATATATATATATATATATATATATATATATTTTATTTCAATCCTTCATGATCTTTCGATCCTTAGCTATGATTAATTAATGATGAACATATCATTTTCGTTTATGATCGATTTCATCCCGATTCTTCTGTTAAGCTTAGAGAGTAATTATACATTCTTATTGCTCAAAGTAGAGTTCAATAGTGTTATAAAAACCTCGAAGAATTCCACTAAGATATCTTTAATCATTTCTAAGATACAGCCTAATCTAACAATTGCACAATTTTTCTGTTATACGATTTGAACAGTTTTGGTGTTACACCCAGTATATAGTTGATGTTATTGAGTGGTGTTTTTATTATTATTATTATTGACTAGCAGGCTTCGTCCGCTCGTTATCACTTCGCAAAATAAGATATATTCACTGCTTGAAATCTTTGAAACAAAAATTTAAATGAACATTTCATTCATAAATTGGCTTAAGGAAAGTTTTACAAATAGATGCCAACTTGTTGAAGGCCAAGTAAAATGCAAATTTCTAACACTTTTCTGCACTATATAAGATGATATTCTTAAACAAAATTATTTTTGAGATGAGGGATCGGTGCTCGCACCGAGGCCGGCGCAATCGACGGTTGCTGGGGCTGCGGGCAATTTTTGTTCCCTGCCCGGGTGTACGCGCTCGGGATCCCATCTTAAAAAGACCTTGTATCACAACTTGACTTAGTGGAGAGACAGAGTAAATACCTAGCGTGTAAATTACTATAAATTACAACTGTAGCTTTTTGATCTCTGAATTCGTGGGAGAATTGAGCTCCAATTTCGCATTTATTCATACAGATTCCATAATATAGGTTTTACTTAATTAACTATTATATTTCTCTAACTCTTCAAATGTTGAATGTATAACTAATTCTAATTTATATTTTCCCATCTTTAAACAATATTAATTTTATCGTATAATTTGCCCCTTCATGAAATAAAAATAATTGTTTGTACGGAAAATTTTTTTATAGTTTATTGATGCCTGTTGCATCTACCTCCCTAGCTATTGTGATTATGGCCCAACCAAAAGTTGTCCACAAGAGCTAGTTTAAATACCACGCGGCAGGGCGGCTTTTAAGCTAGCTTAAAATTTTAAGTTAGCTGCAATTTTGGATACAAAAGGAAAATGCGAGTTACTTCCCTTGAACCATGAAGGCAACGATAATGGCTAGTATAATATATTAATATATATATTCAACCTCGCATAATCTGGCAACCGTGAATCTGAACTCAACGAAAATCGTTCCCTGCGCCTAACTTTTCCAGGGCTTTTGAGTGAGCTATGAATCATTGAAATTGGACCAGTGGTAACGAAAGACTTTCTGGGACACACACGCACAAACACACACACACATGTAGTGTATATATAAGATGCTTCTATTATATTAATCTCTTTTTGACATGTGGATGAGGCTATTATAGTTGTATTTCCTAGGAGTATGTTGCAGACAGATTTTGGTAGGTTCCTGTGTGTGTTTAATGAGCCTTAATTGAGTTATGGTCAGAGAGATGTAACGTGAGTCTTCTAGATAGACAAGTAGTGGTGCGTCCACGTCACTACCGAATGTGACACGAGGTCAGTTTAAAATGGGTTTAACGGAAATAGCGTAACTTGCTCTGGCATTCTTGGCATTTCCCAGTTTTGGGACTGTTTGGGCAATGATACTAGCCCCCATCTTCCGGAGAAGAGATATTGCCTGGAGGACGCGTCCCCGGCGGCTTGAGTTTGATATTAATTCCAACCTGCCTTGATCGGAGAGAACTCCAAAACAAGGTAGGTATGTAGAACATGTACTTATTCATGAATTTGGTTTGGATCAGGAATGTACTTCCTTAAGAGACATGTGAATTCAAAAATAATATTTGTTCTCTGCATATATATATATATATATATATATATATATAATATATATATCTGTGTGTGTGTATGTGTATTATGTTGAACTATCTACATGAGAATGAACTCTTCCTTCTTCATAAATACTAAACTGCGAGACTTCCTAGGCGGAGGCAGTCGGGACGCAGTGTAACCTGACAGTTCAAGCAGACACTTCTATCTGCTGACTAATAACACTCTTATTTTGTATATATGTTCTGTTATTTCAATACACTTATTCAACCTACCTTATTAATTCCGTGTCTTTCTTGCTGGCCCCCAATATGCCACAACAATATATATATATATATATATATATATATATATA
The DNA here is from genome assembly GCA_903632075.3 of Acanthosepion pharaonis. Taxonomy (NCBI): domain Eukaryota; kingdom Metazoa; phylum Mollusca; class Cephalopoda; order Sepiida; family Sepiidae; genus Acanthosepion; species Acanthosepion pharaonis. The sequence continues at coordinate 63,082 of CAHIKZ030000607.1, forward strand.
TATAGTTAAGTTATGAAAAACTTGGTAATCCGTATGGGTAGTCCCAAGTAGGATGAAATCCTGAGAGCTCAATGTAAATCCAGAGCTAATATTTTAAAGAAAAACAGACCACTTTAAGGTACCATTATAATAATTTATTTCACCAGAGACCTTTTAAAGGACGCCGGATCATCAGATAGCACTTCCAAAAATTTTGAAGTGCAATCTGATGATCCGGCATCCTTCAAAAAGGCTCTGGTGAAATAAAATTATAATGGAATTTTAAAGTGATCTGTTTTTCTTTTTATATATATATATATATATATATATATATATATATATATATCTTTGTAGGAGCAAGAGAAAATGTTAAGTCGAAGAAGAAGTAGCCAGGCTAAATGTCAAAGTTGAAAGGAAACCAAAACTATTTATCCTTATATGGTTAAAGATTCTTAAAACCAAGGGAAAAAACAAAAATATATTTTAAATTCCTTTTTAACAAATATGTATAAACTTTCTAAACAATAAAAAAGAAAATTCTTTTAAAAACGGAAATTATTGTCGGTGAAAGCGTAAAGTGGCGCACGCCATCTTTCCGCTTTGTGCATTATAGAAAACATCTGCGAGCAAGAACTCGTTATTTGACATGATGAATAGCAGGGTCTTTTATTGTTATTTATTTAATTTACTTTCACAGGAAGAGGATATTAGTGCTTTAACAAGCTGCGTTTTTTCTCTGACCTTTGAACTTTTTATTTTTCTGAAGAGGGTCTAAAAGATGGCGCAGACTTGTTTGTTTAAAAGAACTGGATTTCCAAATGGTTTAACGCAGTGGTTCCTAACCAATTTTGGACCATGTCCCATCTTTGATATTTCTAAAATTCTGGTGCTGACACCCCTGTAATATTTAATTCTTACATATTCAAAATTTTATCGCAATTCATGTGAAGGGAGTTTAAAAAGGCCATTCATTTTGGTCTCTAAACAAGCCTCCAAAGATAATGGCGTCCATGAAAGTGAAAAATTAAATAAAACAAAACGATAGTTAAATATATATAGTTTCAAAACATATAATAGAGAACTGAAAATTAACTTGGTCTCTAAACAAGCCTCCAAAGACAATGGCGTCCATGAAAAAACAAAAAACAAAAAGATAGTTAAATAATAGTTTCAAAACATATAGAGAACTAAAATTAACTTCAAAACTCTAAACAAGCCTCCAAAGACAATGGCGTCTATGAAAGAGAAAAATTAAAAAAAAAAAAAGACAGTTAAAATATATAGTTTCAAAACATATTTAGAGAACTGAAAATTAACTTGGTCTCTAAACAAGCCTCCAAAGACAATGGCGTCAATAAAAAGTGAAAAATTAAAAAAACAAAAGGCAGTTAAATATATGTAGTTTCAAAACATATAATAGAGAACTGAAAATTAACTTGGTCTCTAAACAAGACTCCAAAGACAATGGCGTTCATAGAAGAGAACAATTAAAAAAAAAAAAAAAAGACAGTTAAATATATATAGTTTCAAAACATATAATAGAGAACTGAAAATTAACTTGGTCTCTAAACAAGCCTTCAAAGACAATGGCGTTCATGAAAGAGAAAAATTAAAAAACAAAAAAGACAGTTAAAATATATAGTTTCAAAACATATAATAGAGAACTGAAAATTAACTTGGTCTCTAAACAAGCCTCCAAAGACAATGGCGTCTATGAAAAGAAAAAATTAAAAAACAAAAAGACAGTTAAATATAAAAAACATAAATAGAGAACTGAAAATTAAGTCTTAAAAAGCCTCCAAAGACAATGGCGTCTATGAAAGAGAAAAATTAAAAAAACAAAAAGACAGTTAAATATATATAGTTTTCAAAACATATAATAGAGAACTGAAAATTAACTTGGTCTCTAAACAAGACTCCAAAGACAATGGCGTCTATGA
>CAHIKZ030000607.1:70000-135000 GCA_903632075.3 Acanthosepion pharaonis
AAAACTCTTCAGACACACTAGGTTGTAGATTAATATTCTTTCGTTTTTTTTATATTATTATTTCATTTAGATTCTTCGACGAGTTTCGGCCAAAATGGCCATCATCAGGAGAAGAAATATTTCTGCTTGCTGGTAGCAGTGAACTACAGAAATGAATGTCTTGATGGAGAAAATGAACTTTTGTCTGTAGTTTTCATTTGTTTTTTTATTTTTTTTATCTTTTTAAGATAAGAGCTGGATATATATATATATATATATATATATATGTTTTGGGCCAAAACTTAAATTAAACATAAAAGTTCACTTACATTTTCAAGCAATGCTAAATAACCTTCGTAAAAATGATTTAGTCTATTTATGAACGAAATAGTATTATATATTCTAATTTAGTGTGTGTGTGGGGGAATGAGAATTCAAAATTTTTTATTAAGGGTGTGTTGTGTTTCATCATCTCAAAAACCTTCCATTAATAAATAACTGTAGCACGTCGGAAAAGTGCCCTCCAATTTATTTTTAATTTTTCTGTAAGTTTCTCCAACATTATAACTTTCAACTATACGACTTTTTAAAGCTTCAGGTAGTTCTTTTGATCTTTATATATATATATATATATATATATATATATATATATATATATATATATATATGTATGTATGTATGTATAAGTGCGCAGGTATGCAGAAAATAGAAAAGAACACGTTGGGGTGCATTCAAAATATCCCTCACTGGGTTTAACTAGAGGATGACCGCCTTGAAATAGATACCCTACCCAACCTTAGGAAAACCTCTCAGAAGATGATGAATCTATAGATAAGAATTAACTCTCTGACCACTTAACGAAGAAAACTAGCCTAGCCACTCCCATAATAACGAATGTTATAACGGACCATGCCTAAAAACACACGTAAACCAAGAGATAGCTTATTCCTAAAATTTCGCTTGAAGATGAAACGGGACTAAACACCTCAACTTAATTTTAACAATTATTTGGATGGTTTCGGCTCTCGTTTTTGAAACATGAGAACTCTTATGTAGCGAAGGAATCATATTTTTAAACAAAAAATATTATATATATATATATATATATATATATATATATATATATATATATATATATATTATAAGTCTTTTTTTTAATTATTTTTGAAAAATATTCCTTCATTTTAGAACATTCTAAATTTTGATTAAATAACCTTGTTTCTCTTTGTATCACCGGAACTAGTAAAATAGCATAGACAATTTTTAGCACGTATTTTTTTTTGTGTGACAAACATTAATTTGGAAAATCTTGCAAAAATAAAAATTATTGTTGGATGTTAATGAAACTTTCAGGAACTATTCACAGATGATCGAAATTATTATAAATAATTTTTTTTATTAAAGTCATGGCAGAAATATTTTTTATATATATCTATCCCCACCCATAACTAATTATATGAAAACGCTAGAAATTCGATCGCATCGGGTTTAGTGATTACAATAGTTAAATGCACAAGGCTTTGAGGAATGCAAATCCTTTTTTTTAATTTGACACCCCCTACCTAAAAATCAGCTCTGAATTGTAACATACAAAACTCAATAAAACAAATATATTATTTAATTTCAAATGCTTTTATTTGCTTTTAGTTGTTTTCATGAATATGGACAATATTTTCTGAAAGCAAAAATAAAATTCGTCATGATAGAGAGAGCCAATCGCTTCAACTGGAAAATATACAAGTTTTACGGGAAGGAAACTGCAAGAAATTGGTATGAACATCACCCGGATCTGGTTACGGAGATAGGACCCGCAACAATTTTATGGGACTTTACAATACGCACATACATTAGCTATCAAAGCTAATCGCCTAGACATCGTGATCAGGCACCACAAAAAATAGACATGGCAGCCCCAGCAGACTGTAATTTATCTGATTACGGAAATAGGACCTGTAACATTTGCTACCGCATGCATCATCCTAAGGCTGATGTTGATCGTCTGTATGTGCCCGGATCCGAAAGAGGCAGAGGATTAGTTCAACGAGAACTGTCTTACAAAATTCGGCCTCAAAAATACCAGAAAACTATGGAAGACTGGATGATGATCTGTGTCAAAGAACATGAAAGAAGTAATAAACCTTATTCAATATAATAAAGGAAGCCAACAAGTTCAAAATGGAGTTTTAAGTGAGTAAAAAAATGCAAGTAAAACATAATACACCTACTGAAGCTGCAAAAACCTTAAAAATAGAATCAGATGCAAATGCAATTGACCAGATACAAAAACGATGCAAGGATAAAACTCTTCATGGTCAATATTCTCATCATCATCATCTTGCGGCCTCAGCCGAGATTGAACTCACTACACCTCTCCAGTATTCCCTATCTGTCATAGCTCCTAAAAGATCTTCCTTAGGGATCAATGTGTCACGTTTTATCCTATCTGGAAAGGTTAACTTGCGTGATCGATTGACAGATGATGGGTGCCTCCAGAGTACAAATGATGACACAAGTTCATCTGTGGCACATGCACAATGCCCGGCGAACTGGACACGTCTCTTACAAACTAAAGTTGATACTCTTGGCAAGTCACCATATATCATTTCTAGAGTTGGGTGGTTTCGCCATGAGAGATTAAGCACTCTTCTTAAAAGACGTGTATAACATCCATCTAAACGACGCTGTTGTTTTGCTGAGAGAGTCCAAGTTTCAGAGCCATAGAGTAAGATTGGCTCAATAAGGACGCGGAAAAGTACCCATATCAAAGTAGCTGGAGACAAAGCCAGTACCCATCAGTGCCTACGTAGTGCAGGGTTAAATGTTGAAATCGAAGTTTTTATTCTTGCTGCACAAGACCAATGCTTGCTAACTAGAAATTATCATTCTCACATACTGAATAATTGCGTTAGCCCAAAACGCAGATTCTGTGATAAATATGCAGAAACAATTGATGATCTTGTATCAGGTTGCACAGTGTCAGCATCCACTGAAAATAAAATTCAGCAAGATAGAGAGATCCAATGTCATCACTGGAAAATTTGCGACTGTTACGGAAAGGAAAATTCAAGAAATTGGTATGAACACCACCCAGACCCGGTTACGGAGATAGGACCTGTAACAATGTTATGTGACTTTAAAATACACACAGACAGAACAATCAAAACTAATCGCCTAGACATCGTGATCAGGTACCACAACAATTGACATGGCAGCCCCAGCAGACTGTAATATATCTTTGAATTTCCTCAAAACGCTATCAAAATACAAGGACCTTGAAATCAAAATATTAGAACTTGTGACACAGGAGGACATCAATAATTCTAGTTGTACTTGGAGACCTAGGATTGATTGGAAAAGATTCCAGTTGACTCGTTGAAAGGATTCTTCGTAGCCTATGCCTTAAAGAAATACAAAAAATTGTTCTCACAAGTACAGCCCACACCTTACAAAGGGCTTTATCTATGTAAAATATGTATGATCTTAGGTGTGTTTCTCCCGCCCTCAAAAAATGCTCAATGGAAAATGTTGTGTTGCCATTTCTGACCGCAGGTCTCTGGTTGGGATAAAAAAAGAAATGAGTATACACCAGAAAACAAATCAAATCAAATAATAATAATAATAATAATAATGATAATAATCAAAGCTAACCGCCGAGATATTGTTATTAGAGACCGCAAACAAACAAACAAAACCCCCAAAACGCCTGCTTATTGATATGGCAGTCCCTGCCGACTGCAATGTATATTTGAAGATCTTCAAAAACTATCAAAATAAAAGAACTTTGAAATAAAAATCTCCAAAATGTGACACATGAGACCATCTAGAATCCTTCTTGTAGCTGGATCCCTCGGATTGGTTGGAAAAGATTCCAGTAGACTAATTGAAGGAATTCCTGGAAGCCAATGCCTTAAAGAAATACAAACAATTGTTCTCACATGTACAGTCCACAACTTACGAAGGGCTTTATCTATGTAAAATGTGTGTGTGTGTGCTTTAATTAATCAGTGGAAAATGTCATGATGCCATTTCTGACCTTAGGTCTCAGGGCGGGACCCGGAAAGAAATATGTACACACTAGAATTCAAAGGAAATATAATATTGGGTTGGTGCAAAATAATGACGTAATAATGTCGTTTTTGACCTTAAAAATACGTCAAAAAACGACATTATTACGTCATTATTTTTGCACCAACCTAATAATAATAATAATAATAATAATCGTTCAAGGCTAACCAGGGATAATACTAAAAGACTGTTTAAATAGTAGTACGTTATCACATCCGAAAAAAAAGTGAAATGCAAAAGTGGCAAATGCACTCATCTTTTTTTGAGCACTTGAAACATACTTAAATTTTTTTTCATGTTTATACCATGGCAGATATATATATATATATATATATATATATATATACGTACTAACGTTCAATACCTGAACAAATAAATCTTGTTCAATTTTATCTTGTCTCTCGTATGCTGATCACGTGTTATGCGCATGGGTGATTTGCGCACAAAGTTCTGCACCCGATTCGAGGTTGTAGACTCAATGACGCTTTCATTTGAGGAAATAACTGTCGGCGGTCTGAACAGAGATAGCGATATGGCTTTTCACAGAATGTCATATTTATTATCTATAAGCCAAACAGCAGCTGAGTTACTCGTTCGAATGGGAATTTCCCTGAGCTTTTCCATGAATAGTATTTTCACGTAGAGACAACCAATTAGAAGATATTTTCCTTTTTTCTTTTTTTAATCTACCGATTCGACAACTGCATTTGCTCTTTCTGATAACATTCTGAGCATAAATATCGCGACGAAATCCTCCACAAAGATCTGCTTGAAGTTCGCAGCAGCCTTGACATATATTTCTTTTAATCTTTTCACCCCAAGCAAGCCAGTGTCCTGGGTATGACGATAAACGGCATCCCGCAGCAAGATATCTGATCGGGATGTTTTGAGGAGCGTGGAACCACGTCTTAATTGCTGTTGTTCCCAGGTCCGCCATGATCTAGGGTAGTAGCACCTGTTAGGGATATATAGGCAAATAGTTACTCTCCAAACAGGGGTCAAAACACAATGAAATAGTGATCCAGAAATAAGAATAAACAATAGTAAGAAAAATTATGTAACTGTAGAAATCCTTAAAAATTGTCCTTTGGATAATAAATGTCTCACAGAAACTGTAGTTTACCAATGCACTCATCTATTGAGAATTCTAATATTGTAAAATTTTGTATTGGATCTACTAAAAATGAATTTAAATTAAGATGGAACCAATATCTGACTCCCTTCAATAATATTAAGTATCGCAACCAAACATCCCTATCCAAATATTTTTGGCATATAAAGAAACAAATAAAACATCCACAGTAAAATGGAAACTAATAAAAAAAGAGAACATGTAGATCTTTAAATGACTCATGTCCTTTCTACCTACATAAAAAGTTTTATATTATTAAGTTTCTCAAAGATAAAAGTTTATTAAATTAAAAAAATGAGATTGTCTCATATTTTTCTTAAAAATAATTAATTATAAAAATAATTTGCATAATGATATATCTATAATTTTTTTAGTCAGCAAAATTGACAGATAATCAATTATGGCATCCATTTTTTCCATTTTATAAAAAAGATGAAAATCTCACTTTGAAATTCTTTTAAAAATCAATTATCATTTTTTCAAAACTTATTTTAAGAAAATTATAATGTTTATTAAAATATTTTGAACCAAGGTTGACTTAGCTTCTGCACCCAAATGATGTAATTTGAAAATAAAACAAAGCAGGTCATAACCTTTCGCGTCACTTGACAGGTGTTGAATGACGTATTGACGGATTTACGCGATCATAATTTGTTCTACGGAAGGCGAAAAGCGAAGTTATTTAGATTTAACAAATTATTTACCTCGTTATTTTTTAGGAAAACTTTCAGCGCATTTTTTTTGTACTTTACGTTTACGATTCTTTATGGAAAATATATTATAAAGAAATTAAAATAAGATCGTTAAGAGTGAGATTAAATTTCATATTTCATAACAAAAGATATCTAATTAATTTATAGGTACCTTTCTTATGAAATTCTATCAGAAGTGTACATAAAATACTATAATTTTATGTACATTTATTACATCTTACTGTGTTATTTGTATTTCCATTCATTTTATTATTAATTTTAATATTTCATTTATGGAAAAATGTCGTAACTGAGATTAATATAAAAATATGATCATATAAATTTCATACTGATACTTGTAGGTACCCTTCTCAGTTAAAATTGAAAAATCAAATTAACTTCTCCACACGTGTTTCGCAAAAGTAAAAGTCTTAACAGTGGAGAACGATGCTTAACTCAAATAATAAAAAAAATGTGCAACCTGATACAAGATGGTCAATTGGTTTCTGGATATTTATAACAGATTTTGCATTTAGCGGTGGGGTCAAAACAATTTTTCACTTTGTGTGCCTAGTAATTTCTAGTTAGCAAGCACTGGATCTGGGCAGCAAGAATAAAACCTCTGGTTTCAACATTTAACCCTGCACTATGTAACCACTGATGGGGACAGGGTTTGCATCTATCAGCTTCTTTGGTAAGAATAGAGTATTAACCACGAAGAGGCTTATCTTTTCATCGTTTCTATATTTGGTACATTGCATTTGCTTTTTCTTTCTGTTTAAGATTTTTTGTCGTTGCAGGTGATGTATTATGGATTATTTGCACTTCTTCACCTACTTGAATTTCCTTTTTGAATTTGTTAGCTTCCTTTATTACTAAATAAGGTTTCTTATTTCTTTCGTGTTCTTTAATACAGATCATCATCCAGTCTTCCGTAGTTTCCAGGTATTCATGTTCTTTAACACAGATCATCATTCTTTTATTATTATTATTATTATTATTATTATTTTATTTCCTTTGATTTCTGATGTGTACACATTTCTTTCCGGGTCCCGCCCAGAGACCTAAAGTTAGAAATAGCATCATGACGTTTTCCACTGAAAAAAAAAATTACATAGACAAAGCCCTTCGTAAGGTGTGAGCTGTACTCGTGAGAACAATTTTTTGTATTTCTTGAAGGCATGGGCTTCCAGGAATCCCTTCAATAAGTCTACTGGAATCTTTTCCAACCAATCCACGGGCTCCAACTACAACAGAGATTATTGATGTTGCCATATGCCACATTTTTGAGATTTCTATTTCAAGGTTCCTATATTTTGATAACTTTTTGAATATCTTCAAAGATACATTGCAGTCTGCAGAGACTGTCATATCAATAAGGAGGCACTCTTTTTGTGTGCGATCTCTAATAACATTGTCTGGGCGGTTAGCATTGATTGTTCTGTCTGTGTGTCTGTGTACAATTTTATGGGACTACACGTCCCATAAAATTGTAACAGGACCTATCACCGTAACTGGGTCTGGGTGGTGTTCATACCACTTCCTTTCAGTTTCTTTCCTGTGGAAGTTACAGATTTTCCAGTGTAGATATTGGCCAACTCTGTCATGCCGGGTTTTATATTCAGTGGGTGCCAATATCGTGCAACCTGAAACAAAAAAATATTAGCTGTTTTTTTTTTTACCTATGGCTAAAACGTTTTTTAACAACATCAAATAAACAATAATGTAATTTTTATTTTCAAATAATGCTGGATATGTTTAGAACCCTCCTCAAAATTATTAACAATTCGAATCACTTATCTTGTTATGGCTTATCTTGCCATCGTTTGGTACATTGTATTTGCTTTCTTTCTTTTTAGATTATTTGCCGCTGAAATATGTGTATTATGGTTTATTTGCAATTTCCCCCACTTGAAACTCCTTTATTATTATTATTATTATTGCTGTTTTGTTGTTGTTGTTAATAATAATAATACTGATTTCTTTATTTTCTGAGAAAGTTAGTCCTTACCAATGGTTTGGTTTGGTTTGTTTTGATTTACGGCATATCAACCTCAATGGGTCATTTAATGCCGACAACATTTTTTTTCTGGTAATATATTTGTTTTATCAATAATCTATTTCCGTTAATTTTTTTCATCAAAAATGTATTGCTGGTAATATTATTTTTTCAAAAACGTATAGCTGGTAATTTTATTTTTTCAAAAACGTATGGCTGGTAATATTTTTTCAAGAACGTATAGCTGGTAATATTATTTTTTCAAAAACGTAATATCAGAGGCCTTGCTGTTGGACGTAGTTTATCGCCTTACCCAGGACGTGGATGTAGTTTATCGTCTTACCCAGGACGTGGATGTAGTTTATCGTCATACCCAGGATACTCCTTACCAATGATTCGCTTTGTCATGATCTCAGATAATTAGTTTACCATTCGGTTTAGATTGCGATGGAAGACGTAAAAAGACATATAAGAGACGCTGTTTATTTTTTAAATTTTTTCGTATTCACCCGCTACAAGGCCTGAATGCCACTCAAGATAGAGGGTTATTAAATGGTTACGTTTTAAGGGCGTATAGGGAGGGAGCAAAAGTTGCATATTATGAACATATGCAGGATAGATATCGGTTGATTCTAAAATTATAGTGATCAGGGACACATTCCCTCGATGTTCCGTACCACATTACAACCTAATTCATTGGTTACTATGCTGAACAAGACTGTGGGATATATATATATATATATATATATATATATATATATATATATATATATATACATATAACACTTAAGACACATCCCCCTCCAGGAATCAATAAAACTGTCAAACTGACCATGGGAATTCAGAGCAGCATGGATCCATCCAGCTCTTATCTCAAATAACAACTTAAAAGAGACTGTTTGACCAACACAAGGAATGTTAAGATTCATGTTAAAAAGATAAAAAAAACAAACAAATGAAAACTACAGACAAAAGTTCATTTTCTCCATCAAGACATTCATTTCTGTAGTTCACTGCTACCAGCAAGCAGAAATATTTCTTCTTCTGAGGATGGCCATTTTGGCCGAAACTAGTCGAGCAATCTAAATGAAATAATATTAAGAAAAAACGAAAGAAAGTTAATCTACAACCCAGTGTGTCTGAAGATTCTAATTTTTTAATATTTTTTTTTTAATTATATATATATATATATATATATATATATATATATATATATATATATATCCTACAGATTTGTTAAGAACAGTTACCAATGAATTAGGTTGCAATATATATATATATATATATATATATATATATGTGTGTGTGTGTGTGTGTGTGTGTGTGAAATGAGAGAAAGAACAGATGGTGTAAAATTCCATTGTTCCTAGCATTTACTGTTAAAAAAGTGCTCAATACAAAGTAGAGCAATATATTATCATTTTTATTATAAATAATTATGATAAAAACATGTTGAAATCGCTACACAAATGCTTTCATGTTTCGATAACATGGTTGTACTTCTTCAGGCGATGGTAAATAACTGGTGATTAAATGATTTTTAAGGAGATTTAAAAACAAAGTGTTGCCTCTTTTCCGAAAGTTAAAGGCGTGGACATAAGCTCAGAATTAAAAATAGACTTGTGGGTATGTCTTGATTAACCAATTAATGTCAGATCTGCGCTAAATAGAAAAGTACGATCAGATGGTGGTGATCGGTGAATTATGCTTTCATGTCATGATAAACCGGAACATAGACAGGCCATCATTCCCATATTTACATATTAGCTTCTTTCTATGGCGTTTAATATCAATTCAAAGCACCTGATTCCTCCTGCCATACTCTCCCCGCCTCCAAGAGCCATATTCAGACCAAAAATGGAATATTACTGCCACGTCTGAGCCGGAGTTGCCCTATCCTCACTTTCCAGCCCGGGAACGAATTCAAAAGCGTTTCGGTGGTATTGTGGGCCATTATTATTTTATTGTTATTATTTTTTAACCCTTCAACTTCTTTCTCATAGACAAAACGGGGCCGAAATTGGCTGGTCAACTTTAATGCTTCAAAAACAAAACTGCTCTCTATTAATCGCCACGGAGATCCTTCCCTGCCCTCCATTAGAATGTCTGACGCTTAACTTCTCGAGAGCAACTCTCTGCGGCTGCTTGGTCTCACGTTGACTACTGACCTGAGATGGAACAAATACATTGAATCAATTGCTTCGTTCACCGCAAGGAAAGTTGGCTCCCTGTGCCGCGCCAGGAAATTTTTCTCCCCGGAATCGATCCTCCAGATCTACAAATCAACAATTCGCCCTTGCATGGAGTATTGCTGCCATATATGGTCTGGAGCCCCTTCTGTTTGCCTAGGGGTTCTTGATAGGCTCCAGAGCCGGATATGCAATATAATTGGCCCTACTCTGGCGTCTCATCTACAGTCACTTTCTCACAGACGCACCGTCGCCTCTCTCTGTCTGTTTTACAAATACTTTCATCGCAATTGCTCCGAGGAGCTGCATTCGCTGGTTCCCAGACTTCATGAGTTCCAGCGCCCTACGAGGCTGGCATCCCGCTCTCACCCCTTCACTGTCGAAATTCCTAAATCTAGCCGTTTCTTCTACGCCAATAGCTTCATGTCTCGCACCTCTCGCCTGTGGAACTCCCTTCCCTATTCCAGTTTCCCTGAGTGCTATAATCTCCATCTATTCAAATGTAATGTCAATCGACATCTTCAGTTGTCTTGATCTATCCACTACCCTTCTCCTCATCCTTTCCTCTATCACTCCTATCTGATCTTGCTCCAAATCTTCTGTAACCCCTTGCGTCCTAGTGGCTTCCCGCCTTGATTGGGGTGAAACGCTTGAAAATAAAAAAAATGTTTTCTATCTTCTAGCTACTTTCTCGCTATTTTTCACAGTAGTTGTTCCAGCGGACTACATTCTTTTCTTTTCAGCCCTTCATAACTACAAGCAACCAGTCTATGAACACTGAGTTGACCTATCCAAAAATATGTTCGTATTACACGCGCTCGAAGAGGAGAGGACGCTGAAATTTTAAACTTTTAAATTAACTTTTTAAAATATGTCCTTGAGCTTTTATAATATATATATATATATATATATATATATATATATATATATATATATATATATATATATATATATATATATTATCAACCTAAAGTTGAAATTAGTACGAGTCATTGCTTTCGACATCGCCAAGAGAGAAAAAACACCGGATTGACGCTTTCGGTATGTTGACGTGTCCTCAGAGTGTCATAGACAGCGAGACGCAGTAGTAAGTGGGTGCTAGATACCATCAGAACAAGGTACGTATTGAGAGAGTAGAGTGCACTAAGGAAGCTCGGGTACTTTGGGCACATTATGCGACGAGGTGGGCTCGATAAGGACATTCTGCTGGGTCCAGCCGAAGTCAAGCGGCGACAGGGACCACCACCAACGTCCTGATTTGATGATATTAAGAGATGGCCTGGAATTACGGCGACTGAGGCTGTTAGGGCAGCATATAATGAATGAAACTAGGGGACTTTGATAGGAAACTCCGTTACTTTGGACATATTATGCGACGAGGCGTCTTTGATAAGGACATTCTGCTGGGGCCCAGTAGAGGGCTAGCTACGTCAGGGATGAACATCTATTTCTTGGTTTGATGATATTAAAAGATGGCCTGGAATGGGGGCGGCTGATATTGTAGCAGAAAGACGTAGGGAAGGGGAGTGGTGACCACAGTAGCGGAAAACGTGCAGAATAGATTCTTCTTCTTCTTCTTCTTCTTCTTTTTCTTCTTCTTCTTCTCCTTCTTCTTCTTCTTCTCCTTCTTCTTCTTCTTATTATTATTACTATTATTATTAGCTAAATGGTTTACTAGTTATCCTGAGAGAGAAACGACAACGGGAAACTGATTTAGAATTCCATATAAGCTTGTTAATATTTCTTTTTACTGTTTTGGCCTGAGGAAACTATTTTACCACTTTTAATTGCACTCGAAATCATACTCGAGATATTTGACGAAATGTCTCGTCAGCTGGACGTCATGATGGCTAAGAGGTAAAGTGTGTAGGCTCAAATACAGAAGCGTCAAATATAAGCAAACAAATAATTCTTGAAATACAGATTCTAGTATTAAACGTGATAAAAGTATGCAGTAAATATTCTTTAAAATAAAATATATAAAATTACTCCACAATGTGTTCATCTGCATAATATGGACCAAAGATTAAAAAGAATTCTAAGAAGAAATATTTATTACAAACCTAGCGTGACATATTAAAATTAACGTGAAACATTAGAAAACAAAATTCTAGATACACACTTAAATTAAATTAAACACATTAGTAACTGACAATCAACATCTGGAAATATATATTGAATACAATGTCAAAGTGACAGAAAAAGTCTCAGATATTTAATGTCAGGGTTTCAGCAATATCGGACAATCTCAATGTGAAGAGACTACATAAAATTGCACTTAAACTCAGTGAAAGGCGAAGTTCACCATTTTGAAATGTGTTCGATGCTGATGTGTCTTCGATGCTTGAAGTGTGTTCGATACATATATAAAGCCCTTTGTAAGTTGTGGGCTGAACTCGTGAGAACAATTTTTTGTATTTCGTTAAGGCATGTGCTTCCAGGCATCCCTTCTATGAGTCAAATGGAATCTTTTCCAACCAATCCGAAAGCTCCAACTACAACAGGGATTGTTGATGTCCCGATGTGCCACATTTTTTTGGATTTCTGTTATTATTATTTATTTATTTAATTATTTATTTATTTATTTATTTATTTATAGCTAAATGGTTTAATAGTTATCCCCATAGAGAAACGACAACGGGAAACCGATTTAGAGTTCCATATGAACTTGTTAATATTTCTTTTTACTGTTTTGGCCTGAGGAAACTAAGTTTCCACTTTTAATTGCACTCGATATCATTTGAGATATTTGACGAAATGTCTCGTCAGTTGGACGTCATGATGGCTGAGAGCTAAAGGGTGTATGTATATATACAGTAGCGTCAAATATATATATATATATATATATATATATATATATATATATATACAGTAGCGTCAAATATATGCGAACAAATAATACTTGAAATACAGATTCTAGATTTAAACGTGATAAAAGTATGCAGTAAATATTCTTTAAAATATGACAAAAATGAGAAACATCTGGAATAATTGGAATATACACATCAGCCTAAAATTGAAATTACTGACCCACTGCTTTCGACATCGCTAGCTACGGATGTGAGTTTGGGCACTGACCCAGAGGGAAAGACACTGGATAGGCGCATTCGAGATGTGGACGCGTCATAGACAGCAAGACGCACTAATAAGTAGGTGCTTGATACCAGCAGAACAAGGTACGTATTGAGACAGCAGACGGCACTAAGGAAGCTTCGTTACTTTGGCCATATGCGACGAGGCGGCTTTGATAAAAATATTCTGCTGGAGTTCAGTGACGGTCACTCGACGTCAGGGACGACCACTCATCTCTTTGATGATATTAAGAGATGGCATGGAATTACGGTGACTGAATTTGTAAGGGCAGCATATCAAAAGAAAACAATAGGACTTTGATAAGTAGCTCAGTAACTTTGAGCATATTATGCGAAGAGGCAGGTTCGATAAGGACATTCTGCTGGACCCTGTGAAGATCAGGGCCGACCACCTATGTCGGGGTTTAATGATATTAAGAGATGACCTGGAATTACGGTGATTAAGGCTGTAAGAGCAGCATATAAAAAGCAAAAAATAGGACTTTGATAGGGAGCTCCGTTACTTTGGGCATATTATGCGAAGAGGCGGATTCGATAAGGACATTCTCCTGGTGCTCAGTGCATATTTATTTGAGAAGGTGGGCGTAACACAGAGCCCTCAGAATGCCATGGACAGCGAGACGAACTAATAAGTGGGTGCTAGATACGATCAGAACAATATACGTATTGAGAGAGCAGATGACACGAAGGAAGCTCTTTTATTTTGGGCATATTATGTGACGTGGAGGCTTCGATAAGGACATTCTGCTGGACCCAGTCAAGGTCAAGCAGCGTCAGAGTGGGCCAACCATACCTTGGTTTGATGATATTAAGAGATAGCCTGGAATGACTTTAGGCTGTAAGGACAGCATATAAAAAGGAATCTATAAGACTTTGATAGGAAGTTCCGTTACTTTGGGCATATTATGCGAAGAGGCGGACATTCTGCTTGACCCAGTGAAGGTCAAGGTCGACCACCTATGTCGTGGTTTAATTATATTAAGAGATGACCTGGAATTACGGTGATTGAGGCTGTAAGAGCAGCATATAAAAAGCAAAAAATAGGACCTCGATAGGGAGCTCCGTTACTTTGGGCATATTATGCGACGAGGCGGATTCGATAAGGACATTCTCCTGGTGCCGAGTGCGTATTTATTTGAGATGTGGGCTTAACACGGAACGCTTAGAATTCCACGGACAGCGAGACGAACTAATAAGATACCACCAGAACAAGAAGCATATTGAGGGAGCATATGACACGAAGGAAGCTCCTTTACTTTGGGCATATTATGCGACGAGCAGGCTTCGATATGGACATTCTGCTGGGCCCAGTGGGGGGGGGGGATAAGCGGCGTCAGTGACGACCACCCATATCTTGGTTTGATGATATTCACAGGTGGCCTGGAATTACGCTAACTGAGGTTGTGAGGACAGAATAAATCAAAAACAGAGGAGTGGTGACCACAGCGATGCAAACTGCGCTGTTTGCGTATATTTCTTAGTTTCTTTTTTTCATTTTTTAAGCACATTCGTCATTAAGTATATTGTGATAATAGAAAATCTGCCAATAAACAGGAAACACAGAGTGTTAATAAATTATCTCTACAATTTGCAAAGTTTATTGAATCCACTAGATTTTATCGTCCTGGGTAAGACGTTAAACTACATCCGCGATCTGGGTAAGACGATAAACTACGTCCAATAGCAAGGCCTCTGATCAGGAGGTTTTCAGAAGCGTGGAACCACCTCTTAATCGCTGGTGTTCCCAAGTCCACCCTAACCGGGGGTGGTAACACCTGTTAGGGTCCCAGCTATGGGCAAATAGTTAACTATTACCAGCAATACTTTTTCGAAAAAAATACTACCAGTAATACAATTTTGAAGGAAAAATATTACCAGAAACAGATTTTTGATAAAACAAAATATTACCAGCAATAAAATATGTTGTCGTCATTAAATAACCCATTGAAGTTGATATGCCGTAAAACAAAATAAACCAAACCAATCTAAACCAAAAGAATACATATTCTATTCAAACGAATCTATGCTAAAAATGTTGTCGGCATTAAATAACCCATTGAGGGTTGATATTCTATTCCGTAAAAACAAAATAAACCAAACCAATTTAAGCCAAAGAATACATATTCTATTCATACAAATGTATCCTAAAATGTTGTCGGCATTAAATAACACATTGAGGTTGATATGCCGTAAAAACAAAATAAACCAAACCAATCTAAACCAAAGAAATACATATTCTATTCATAACCCAATCTATGCTAAAAATGTTGTCGGCATTAAAAAATAAACATTGAGGTTGATTGTAAACAAAATATACCGTAAAACAAAATAAATCAAACTAAACCACTAGATTTTAAGAATTACTAAGATATTTTTTCGCATGTTAAAGAAATATTACATTTTTAATTTATACATACTTTGTTCTTAATTCACTTACATTTGTTTTTTTTCATATAGCCGTTAAAAGTGCCAATTATTAATTACTGAGATTGATAATACCTCAAGAGAAAGGTCAATGTGAGTCCTGGTTCATAGAGACCAAATCAGACACACAGAATTACAGTACAAAGAATTTTATAGAAACGAGAAATATCTTGTAGAAAACTGAAACTGGCATCGCCTATAGGCTGATGCAGCAAAATCCGACACTTGAGAAAAAGAAACCGAAATAGGCAATACAAACAAAAGCTGTATATGCAGAAACCCGACAGTTTATTTAGCAACAGTTAGAGTTACATACGACATTATTTTTCAATGTAACCGCCGCCGGCGACGACGACCATCTCAAGGCGGGCGCGAAATGCGTGACACGCTTTGGCGTCCATGTCCTTGTCCATAGCGGCGAACGCCTCCACGATGGCAGCCTTCAGTGAGTCGACCGTGTTGTCATGGCCTCGATCACGCCCCAGAAGAAATAGTCAAGTGGGTTGCCGTCGGGTGAGGAGGGCGGACACAAGTCCTGTGACCAGTGGTGAGGAACTTTGTTGTGCAACCACGCCTGGATTGTCTTGGCCATTGTGTGCAAGAGTGGAGTCCTGCTGGAAGACATAGGGACGTCCGGCGGCGATCTCGTCTATCCAGGGCTACATCACGCTCCAGGTAGATCTCAGCGGTGACTCTTAGGCCCCTGTGAAAGATAAACGGAGGCATGACGTCCCCCCACTCGCTGGGGATGACGCCAAGGACCATGACAGAGGAGGGAAACTTTGTATGCTTCACGACGGGAACCTCCTCGATGTATTTGCCAATCCACCTGTCGGTGTGCCTGTTGCTCGTCCGGTCCTGGATGAAATTCTTTTCATCAGAGAAGAACCTCATCATCTCGGCGGACCCGTGTTTGAGCTCGTCCAGCAAAGCCGTCGCGTTAACTTTCCTCGACTCCTTGGTGGCATTCGTGATTAGCATGAGACATGCGGTACGAGGAGTAACCAATGTCCTTCCTGATCGTTCGGCAGATCGTCGACTTGTGACAGCCCGTGTCAGCGGCGATCTTGGCGTAGCTCTGGCTTCCTCCATTGGCGATTGTACCTTGACGGCGGCGACGAACACGTAGGTGCTAACGGCCGAAGAACGAACGTTGTGGGCCTTTCATTTAGCAGTAAACTCGACCTTGATCTCACACGCCTTCATTCCTTCAAATGTCCATGACCATAGTCCTCTTGAACCTAAACAAGGCTATCACATCCGCAGGCCTCTTCCCGACGCGAAAAGAAGCTACTACCGCTGCTCTGCGCTTATATTCCGCCCTGGAAAAGGGTAGAGAGAAAAAAACGTTAGTTAGTTGTCAAACTGTCGGGTCTCTGCATATACAACTTTTGTTTTTATTGCCTATTTCGTTTTTTGCTGCATCATCCTGTAGTTGTGTTGCGTGTAACCAATTGAGTCAATGATGAAGTGTTCTGATATGTTTAAATAAAATTCTGTTCGTTTATTTTGTTGTCCAATAAATCCTCTTGATTTTTTTCATATTCATAAGAAATTTTAAAATTGTAAAGATAATTTATGGACACTCTGTATAACCTGCTAGTAATACTGTAGGTGATTTAGCGATTAAAGCACTTTCTATACATTTTCGTCTTGCGAAATTTTCTACTGAAATTAAACAATTAAAAACATGAGATTACAGTTCGACACATTACAGCAAGCAACTTATGCATCGAATGTATTGTTTTGTAAAAGATCGCTTCTGTGTTCATATGATCTTTTATTTAAAATCCTCGAGGTTTCTCCTTTGTATACCTTGTGACAATCATTACAGGAGAATTGAAGGAAAAAATTACTGACAGGACACAGTGAGCTAAATTTCCTTTCAGTCGAAGAAGCTATTGATTCAATATAGTCACTCCTCTTCATATCAGTGGAAAACGTGAGACCAAGAAGGCGTAGTGTGTTGCTCACCTGGGGTCTACCGTCAGCCATACTGATGACAGACAGGAAAAGGTTCTCCGTGGTCAATACTCCATGTTTGGTCTGATCTGACTCTTATAAAGACTCAACATGGAAACGGGTGTTTGGTATTTTCTGGACCAATAAAGGAACCGACTTTTTTTCCCAGAATCTTTTGCTATGGCAAGGATATACGAGGTTCATTTGTGGACGAAAGTTAGATTTAGAATCAGTGGGCGTCCAAGACCTGCTAGCGCATGGTCATACCCTCTTTGAGCGTGTGATTAGAGCCAGCTACACAATGCTAGTGAAAAGTTACCAGGAGGTATTAAATGACACCAGCCGCTCTCTCCTTCCATTGACTCTTGAGAGTTAAGTCAGAGGTCTAAATGAACAGGAAAGGTAGCCATGTCCGAAGTATAATAATAAAAAAATTGACAAGACATCAACGCATAAGAATGCCAAACTTCAAAATGCCATGTTCTATCTTTCTAAGAGGCAGATCAGGCCCAAAATGGAGTATTGCTGGTTTGCCCGATCCTCACTATCCCTCCTCGACAGACCTCAAATACGCTTACGCGGCCTTGTCGGTGATTAATTATTCTCCACTCTGCAACACTTATTCCCCAAACAAAACGTTACTAGCCTCTCACTAATCTATCGCTAATTAATATGACAGATATTCAGACGAGTTACATTTCTTAGTTCCATCAACCCAGTCCTTCATAATTAGAGCCCACTATGCTATGTTCACGATGGCTAACCATTCCCATTCGCGTCGTGTTCCTTTGACAAGTTTCCCTCCTATAGCTTCTTCCTCACTCCTCTTACATTTTGAAATAGACTCCCGAGATGATGCTTTCCTTTCAACGACAATCTTGGTCTCTTCGAGTGTCAACCGATATCTATCCTACAAATTCTCGTAATGTGCCCTTCTTAATCAAACTCCTTTACAAGAATCTCTCCCAGTAACCCTCTAACTTGAGTGGCCCATGAGCCCTGTATTTGAAATCTGCATCAATCTTGATGAATGGTCAAACCCTGAAAGAGTTTTTTTCTCGAACGCTTATTGGTTCTAAAGCTCACACACGACCTTAAACCAACTTAAACTAATTTGAGTGGCTCTTGAGCCACGGATTGGGTGAACTAGCACTATTCACAAAAATGACAATTTCTACCCTTAGATTTGAAATTCATTATTTAGTAGCAAAGGGATACCTATTTCAGAATCATTGGGTTAGTATGTGTTTTTTTTCTTTCATTATTAGTAGCCTGAGGAGTCGTTCGTTTTGGCGATTGAACAAAGAAAAAGAAAATCTTGTAAGCGTCATAACAATTTTTCTGCTGTTCATTAAAAAGTGCGGAAAAAATAATGATAAAATTAAAACGAATAATCATAAAAACACGCAGTTAATGTCTATTTCCTTTCATTTTTGTTTTCTTTCCCGCTTAAAGCGAAAATATAAATCGTGGCGTGAAAAGAAAATAGATTTTTGGCGGGAAAGGCTCGAGGTAGAGTGTAGATTGACAGGGCAAATTACGTTAATGGCTACTTAAGAGATAATGAGTTTTATTAGACTTGATCTTAATGGCCGACATGTTGATAATGATTGCACGGGACTGACCAATCAGAAGCTGGTACTTCGATGCAAATGAGGTAAAATCTTAGGAGAGAAAGAAAGAGATAGATAGATAGATAGATAGTTAGATAGATAGATAGATAGATAGTGAGAGGGAGAAAAAGCGAGAGAGAGAGAGAGAGCGAGAGAAAGACAGAGAGAGAGAAGTACGGATTAGAGAGAAAGATGTAGCAGTCACTCCGCCTCATCAACATTATCATCAGTTTGTTATTACGAAATCAGTTATTTTTATAATGGCGATAGGTAAGTTACACAGTGAAGAAAGATGATATCAGTTTTATGATGGCAAAGATATATTTTGGGAATATGAAATCAAGACGAGAAAAGCAAGAAGGACGTTCGCAGTAGAAATATTAATGACGATAGATAGAAAAGCGTTAATGAGAAAGATAATGCAAATTACACTGAAAAAAAGAAACATTGATTGATTCGTTTTTTCACGGTTTATCAACCCTTTCTAGGTTATTTATAGCCAGACAATATGTCAGAATCCGGGAATTCAAAAACAAGAAATCATAAAGTGGGGGATCAATTCTATATTACAGTCAATATATAAACTTATCCCTCATTTTGTGGCCACTGTAGTTTCTATACCTTTATATTCTAGAGAATTTAAATAAATCTAAAAGACATAGCTGTGTAGCCGATCAGTATTTTATTGATTCGTTTTTTACGGTTTATCAACCCTTTGCAGATTATTTAAAACCAGAAAATATTCCAGAATTCAGAAATTGATAGACAAGAAATCATAATGTGAGGGATCAATTCTATGTTACAGTCAATACATAAACCTATCCCTCACTTTGTGGCCACGCTAGTTTCCATACATTTATATTCCAGAGAATATAAATAAATCTAAAAGACATATCCGTGTAACCAATTCGTATTTTATTGATTGATTTGTTTTTTACGACTTATCAACCCATTATTTAAAGTCAGACAATATGTTCTTAGATTGTAAGAGTTTGTGATAATAATGATTTAGTGATACAAGTATAACTAATTAACCTATAGCTGGGGGAGAAGAAGTGGATTCATACCTTTCCTAATGGTATTTTGCGCGTAAACCCATTGGAACTCGGTTATCTGATTAACAATTCCACCACCCGCCAATATCACAGCACCCATTCTCAAGCGCGCAACCATCCATTTGATCACGTTTATTATTTTCAAACCTGGCATTCTATTGCTCCGCAACCAGCCTGGTCGATGGGGCTGCTTGGGAATACTTATTTGATTACCGAAGTTAAGCAACGCCAGCCTGGTTACCTATTATTTGGGAATACTTCAACTGTTCTCTTCGATTACCGAAGTTAAGGGACGTCAAAGCCTGGTCAGTACCCTAGATACTGCTTGAATACTAGGTCCACTGGTTCTCTTACGATTAAGTTAAGCAACGTCGAGCCTGGTCAGTACCTAGATGGGTGACTGCTTGGGAATACTAGGTACTTTGAGAAACACTGGTTCTCTTACGATTACCGAAGTTAAGCAACGTCGAGCCTGGTCAGTACCTAGATGGGTGACTGCTTGGGAATACTAGGTACTTTGAGAAACACTGGTTCTCTTACGATTACCGAAGTTAAGCAACGTCACTGGTCAGTACCTAGATGGGTGACTGCTTGGGAATACTAGGTCGAGCCTGGTTCTCTTACGATCACCGAAGTTAAGCGACGTCGAGCCTGGTCAGTACCTAGATGGGTGACTGCTTGGGAATGCTAGGTGCTGTGAGAAACACTGGTTCTCTTACGATCACCGAAGTTAAGCAACGTTGAGCCTGGTCAGTACCAAAATGGGTGACCGCTTGAGAATACTAGGTGCTGTGAGAAACACTGGTTCTCTTACGATCACTTAAGTTAAGCAAAGTCGAGCCTGGTCAGTACCTAGATGGATGACCTCTAGGAACGACCAGGTGCTGTAAGCTTGGATGTGCGGGTGGTGTAATGAAATCGGAGTTCCAGTTCTAGCCGGATTCGTTATATTCTCTTGACCTTGGTTAAAGGTATGAATCCACCTTTTCCCCTGCTATGGGTTAATTAGTGAGACTTCTATCAGTAAATGTTTATTATTCCAAAAATGAATTCTTACAATCTAAAAATATTTTCTGGCTTTAAATAACTTGCAAAAAGTCGATAATCCGTAAAAACAAACCAATCAATCAGAAATTCACGCTTATTAAACATTATAAAAATTCCTGGCGAAACGTTTATGAGAACTGATTTAATTTATCCTTAATGGAAGATTTATGTGCTGATGTGATTCTCCGAAAAGAATTTCAAGGTCTGCAGAAAAAAAATAGAAATTTTATGTGAGGGCGAAAGACCATCTCTAAAAACTATGTGGCCTAGCTAGCATACGGATTTCACCTCCTCCTCCTCCTCTGCGTGAAAATCTCACGCCTGACTGTAGACCTATATCTGTAAAATCCCAATGATACGCTAGAGAAGAGAAGGCATTTATAAGGAAGGAAATAAAAAGCCTGTTGAATTAAGATACCACTGAGCCCAGTAAGTCTCCGTGGAGAGCGTAAGTAATGGTAACTGATGTAATGAATATGCATACACCTGGGTCCCCCCCACTCACAGTAATATGATTGGCTGGTGTCAGCCATAAATACAGACTGATGTGGAGGTACATAGACTTCGCCTATTGTCTTCACCTATTGTCTACCACTACGACGAAGACCAGTCCTTTCCAGTTACCTGCTAGATTGTCCAAACTGGTTACAGCAGTCAATAACCACTTTGCTACTTCGAACAAATATATCCCTTTCCGGAACATATCAGTAACTAAGGACGAGAAATAAAAAAAAAAGTTAGTCATAGATTATTCACAAACAATAAAGTGTTTTACCTTAAAAGATGCCTAGATTTATCGACACCAAGATAGCTCAATGTATGGGTTTGGACGTTAGAGCGACCAACTCTACCGTCAGCATGGCTTCGTCTGACTTGTTATTAAAAATTGTAGGAAAAATGTAAAGCGAATCTTACGATGGGTACGGAAACTTACAAAAAAATGAATTCCTCTTTAATGGATAATTTATGTGCTGATGTGATCATCGGACAAGTATTTCAAAGCCCGCAAAATAAATAAATAAATATTTTATATGAAGGCGGCAGACCAGCCCCCAAACTATGTGGACTAGCTTAACATGAACATTTCAACCACTTCTCTGCTGAAAAATTCCGACCGGCAAGAATATTCCATAAATTGCACTTTTTTCCCCCCAAATTCCAATGCTATCTGTAACAATTTCCCCCAGCTGATATCGAAATCTCCCCACCCACTTGACAAATGAGTCACAGTGAGATTCGAACCCAGATCTTTTGATCGAGATGAAAACGTCTGATCAACGTTCCCATATTGTACAACAGTACTTTCTTATAAGTATTCAAAAGCATTTTTATATTTACTTTACAATTCCTTTTTTCATCATTTCACTCCAAGCAAGGCGATAAAGTCACTACGACGCAAGTGGTTGCTGATTGTGAGAGAATATGTGAAAAAGAAGATGTTATTAAGGAGCGAGAACAATAAAAGAAAAAATAATCAAGAATAGAGCAGATAGCGATGGGCATTGCATTTAAATTTTTGAAGATAAAAACTGACTGTAAATCAAGACGCCAGGAGAGAGTTCCACAGGCGAGAAGTGCGAGAAAACAAACTGTTAGCGTAGAACTTATGACTACATCTAGTAATAATTAATAATGTTCTTCTTATATCCTCTCAAACTCAGTAACTCCCTGCGTATTAGTGGCTTTGTTGATTTGCTTGGGTTGAAAGGATTAAACATAAACATTATATACACCTGAAACAGGCTAGCAGGTGTCCCCACACTGTAATGAACTGGATAAGGCTAACGCGTGCGGAATAATCGTTCATGTTTAACGTTACATTTTATTGCACACCCATGCTTTGTCGATTACTCTCGGCCATGGTGTGTGTGAGCGGCCCCGTCAAACCCCGGCCGGATAAGTAGACCTTACATTTTCATCTGTGATGTGTGAGAGACGGCCCTAACGCTTGCAAAACCTTGTACAGCTTTTGGTGGCCGAGAGAAACCTCAAGTCAACCCCGCACCTGGATTCTTTTGATACTCTGGTGCGATATTAAGTGAAAGCTTTATTTTTTATTTTTATTTTTGTAAGTCGGGAGCACCTCTAGCGCGCAAGGGGTTATAGAGAGTGGGAGCAAGAGACGGGATTGAGGAAAGGATAAAGAGAAGAACGGGGAATTAGATCAAGGCATCAGAAGATGTCAACTGATATTACATTTGAATATTTGAAGACTATAGCTGTCAGGGAAGCAAGTAAGCGGAAGGGAGTTTCACAGACAGGAAGTGCGAGACATGAAACTCTTGAAGTAGAAGAAACGGCTACATTTAACCATTTCGACAGTGAAAGGGTGGGACTGAGATGCCAACCGACTAACACGCTTAAATTCATGCAGTTTGGGAAGAAGCTCATCGGATCAGTTACCGTGAAATTACTTGTAAAAACGACAGAGGGAAGCGACGTGAGAAAGTGACTGTAAGCGAGATGCCAGACCAGGACCAACCATATTGCATAACCGTCTCCGGATTTTGTCGAGGACCTTGAGACGAACAACGGGGGCTCCAGACCATATATGGCAGCATGCAAGGGCGAATGGTTGATTTATAGATTTGAAGGATGGACTCGAGCGAGAAAAACCTTCTGGCGCAACACAGAGAACCCATTTTCCTTGCAGTAGATGAAGCTATTGATTCAATGTATTTGTTCCATCTTAGGTCAGCCGATAGCCGGAGACCAAGCAGGCGTAGAGAGGCGCTCTCTTGGAGTTGAGCATCAGACATAGTAATGGGAGTTCAGGTAGAGTTCTCTGTGGTGGCGTGATACTACCATTCTACCCGCTTCGATTAAACATAGGGTCCAGTTTTGGAATTCCTTTAAGGTTACCTCGATCGACAGGCACCCAAAGATGATCGAGGGGACAGTAATGAGAGAAGAACAGTAAAGATAAGGATATTAGCCAGACTGGAAATAATGTAAATCGTGTTTATTTATCGATTGCTTTCCGAGTGAAAACGTTTGATTATTCTTTGGCGTTTTCCTTCTCACACGTCTGTATTCGTTGCCGATGTCAGTTGGGAGAATCTATTTTGAAGATATAGATAAAATATTTATTCTGTCCACCAGCTTCTCTTGTATCTTAGAGCAGGAAGATATTCGATCTGTTTCAATGTAATCAGAGGAAGATCGGCCAATTAGTTGTTGAAACGGTCGTAATCTGACACTGACCATTCTGAGAGTAGATATCACAGTTTGAAGGGCCATTTTCAAAGCCGTTCCTTAAATTCGAGTTCGAGTGCGTATAGCATTAGAAAAATAAATGGTCAGCGCAGTTACCCGAGATAATGACATTTGCGGTTGATAGCGGTTGTCGAAATTTTTAATTGATGTTCGTGACTGACCTTTTATTTATTTATTAGCTGATTTTGGATACTGGAATTAGCCCAATCCTAGACTCAAGTGCCACTCAATGTAGAAGGTTACCGTCAAAATGGTAATTATGAATGCCGTGTGTTATATAAATGGAAAGGAGGGTATAGGAAGCGATGATGATGATGATGATGATAAGGAGGATAGATAAGGATTGAACATTGAATTGAAGAGCCTAAGATTGCGGGTCCACAAGAGAGCATCCATGTGGGAGTCTGTGCTGCAAAGAGTAACGATAGATTTTTAAAATAAAATTTCTAAAGGGATTTTTAAAAAAATGTCAGTATAGGCCAGACTTCACACACACACACACACACACACACACATATATATATATATATATATATATATATATATATATATATTCAATCTGCTTGTCTGAATCATCTTCAAGATCTAAAAGGTCACCCAATCTAACAGTGATCTCATTTCACAATCGTCACACTTGCTCCATATGTGGCCTACTTTGTAAATCACTAGCGGGTCTTAAATGCCACTTAAGATTAGCGCACAAAACTCAGAACTGAATCAATAAACTATATATATATACGTAAATATATATATATATATATATATATATATATATAAAATAGTAAAACAAGAAACTTATTGGGACCGAGGAACTTCGGAGTCAGGGATACAGCAACAAAAAAAAATTGAT
This sequence comes from Acanthosepion pharaonis, assembly GCA_903632075.3. Taxonomy (NCBI): domain Eukaryota; kingdom Metazoa; phylum Mollusca; class Cephalopoda; order Sepiida; family Sepiidae; genus Acanthosepion; species Acanthosepion pharaonis. The sequence continues at coordinate 95,316 of CAHIKZ030000607.1, forward strand.
ATTTATAGCTAAGTCAATTTATATATTATTAATGCTATATTTTTAATATTATTTTAATATTTTTAATATTGAGCACAAAGTAAAAAATATCTGCTTATATTTTTAATTATTTATTCTTAAATCTTATATATATATATATATATAATGAAATGGACAAAGTCCGACAATTGTTTTAAGACATTTTATGTTTATACGTTCTTTTTATAGATACAAATCTATTTAAGTAAATGTTCTGTTTATAATAAACAGTATTAAACAATATTTACCGGCCTGAATGTCCAAGAAATTTTCATAGAAAATATTCGTCCTCCGACAGGATTCGAACCTGTATCCTATACGGAACCGTCATTTAGTTTGACGTACCTTTAACCGATTTGACGGTTCCGTATAGGACACAGGTTCGAATCCTGTCGGAGGACGAATATTTTCTGTGAAAATTTCTCGGACATTCAGGCCGGTAAATGTTTAATACTGTTTATTATAAACGAGTATTACTTAAATATTTAATATCTATAAAAAGAAAATCTTTATATATATATATTATATATATATATATATATATATATATATATATATATATATATATATATATATATATATATATATATATAATCATGTTTGGTTAAATAAAAGACGTATCAGCATTGATTTACTGTTGGGTCCATGTTTATTATTTAAACGTGTCCTCATCCCCAGAAAAGTGGCATATTTTGCCACTCCATAAGAGCAAATGATAATTCACATTTTCCACGGTTTATCACGGCTTGATTATCTTCTCATCTCCTGATGAGGATTAATTAACAACATTTTCTTTCAAGTGATGTGCGTGTAGTGTACATGAGGGTGCAGTATGGAGAAATGCACATACAAGTGTTGTGAAAAACCAATTAGACTTTGGGTATTTGTTTGTTTGTCTGTCTGTCTATGAAACGCTAATTATTAATAAGTGGTGGCAACAGGTCAGTACAAGCTCGGTGCTTCCCTGGCTCGAAGCAGCCAATCTCGAGGTCCGCATGGGCCCCAAGAATTTATTGTTTCAAAAATATTTCCTATTGCCTTTATTTTTATTTTGAATCTTCATAATTTTTGTTTTGCCATCTTCATTGTGGTTTTTCACTTTGTTTTGGGAAAATTTCAGCGTTACAAAAAAAAAAAAAAATCAGGTGAATTTGGTGGATGGCCAGAAAAATTTGATATTTTTGATAAAGTTTTCTCCCTTAAAAGCTTTTTGCAACGATCTCATGTAAATGTACTAATCTGTTTTGGAAAAGTCAGGTGAATATGGCGGGTGGCTGATATCTGACCAGAAGAGTCCCAATTTATGAGAAATCATTCCTTCTTAAAGGCGTCTTGCAACGATCGTCAATGTACTAATCTGTTTTTGAAAAGTCAGGAGAATGTGGCGCGTGGCTGATATCCAACCAGAAGAATCCCAATTTTTGAGAAAGTTTTCTCTCTTAAAGGCATTTTGCAATGATCCAAAAATGTATTAATCTGTTTTGAAAAAGTCAGGTGAATATGGTGGATGGATGAAATCTGACCAGAAAAGTCTGAATTTTTGATAAAGTTTTCTCTCTTAAAAAGCATTTTGCGACAATCTAATATAAATGTATTAATCTGTTTTGGAAAAGTCAGGTGAATATGGCGGATGGCTGAGATGCAACCAAACGAGTTTTCCTTTTTGAGAAATTTTTCCCTCTTGAAATTATTTTGCAACAATCGAAGAACGTACTAAACGTTTGTTGAAAATTTGGTGAATATTGCAGATGTCTGAGAACCGACCAAACTGCGTTATTCTTGCTTTATTCCTTGCTTTGTCTTTGAGATGGCATCGTTTTTTTTATCCACTTTGTACACTGCCAATACCGTACATGGTATGTGAGTATATTTTAAATTTATTCTTAACTGTCAAGTGGGATTATTATTTACGATATCACCTCGTCATTACAATTGGCTCCCCAAAATGGAAAATCACCTCATAACAACCTAATAATTTTACTTATTTTAATGCGGATTCTGAATCTCGTATTTGATGTTGGTTTTGGGCAAAATTAAGAATATGTATAGAATTAAAACTGAATCAAAAGAAGTGACCTTCACAAAAATGAAACTACTTTTGTCAGACATTATATCGTAATGTCTGTATAGTTTGTTTTTAGTTATCTTTAAGTTGTTTAGATTGTGCTTCGGTGTTTCCTATTCTGGCTACTTGGCCTATATTCGTTTTCCTCTTGCTTCATTACGAACAGTAAGGGTCACTTAGGTCAGCTCGGACGCTCTTGACTTTTCTCTGTTTCACTCTTTTGACTTTCAACAATTTTTCTTTCTTTCTTTCTTTCTTTCTTTCTTTCTTTCTGTCATTGCTTCCATACATTCTTTCTTTTTTCTTTCTTTCCAATGTTCTTACGTCATTTTTCATTATCTTTTTTGGGTGTTTGCTTGATGGCTTCTTTCTTTTCTTTCTTTCTTTCTTTCTTTCTTTCTTTTACACATGATTCTTTTCTTTTAGATATGCTTTCTTCGTTGATTGATTTCTTTCTTTCTATTTCCTTTTCGTTCTGTTTTCTTTCTTTTTTCTTTCTTTCTTGTATATTTTTCCCTTTTGCCTCTCTTCAACTTCCTTTATAGCTTTGTCTTCTTTCGACTACATCTCATTTATTTATTTATTTATAGTTTGTTTTTCTTTTTCTTTCTTTCTTTCTTTCTTTCTTTCTTTCTTTCTTTCTTTCTTTCTTTCCAATGTTCTTACGTCATTTTTCATTATCTTTTTTGGTTGTTTGCTTGATGGCTTCTTTCTTTTCTTTCTTTCTTTTCTTTTCTTTCTTTCTTTCTTTCTTTCTTTCTTTCTTTCTTTCTCCGATCGTGCATTTTTCTTATTTTCATTATTGCAACGTTTTCATTTTTCATAATCCACTTTGTTTGTTTGTTTATTTGTTTGTTTGTTTGTTTGTTTGTTTGTTTCTTTCTTTCTTTCTTTCTTTCTTTCTTTCTTTCTTTCTTTTCTAAATTCTTTCTTTCTTTCTTTCTTTCTTTCTTTCTTTATTTCTTTCTTTCTTTCTTTTTATGTCCTACCTTCTTACTGGTTCATTATTTTCCTCTTATCCTTTTTTATTTAATCGTTTTCATTTTCTTTTTAATTATTTTTATTTGTCGCCCATTTTGCGATAACCTTTGCGTCACTTTTTCATTTTTCTGTTTCAAATTTTCTTTCTTTCTTTCTTTCTTTCTTTCTTTCTTTCTTTCTTTTACACGTGATTCTTTTCTTTTAGACATGCTTTCTTCGTTGATTGATTCTTTCTCTCTTTCTATTGCTCATTTCTTTTTCTTTTTTCTTCTTCCATTTTTCTTTCTTCTCCAGCTTCAATGTTAGCCACTGCGAATAATGCGTAGATTGCATTTTATTAAATTGATGGAAAGATTTCGAGCACCATCCACTCAACAATGTTAGAGAAATCTTATAAATAAGTTTGGATCTTATTTGGCAATAAAGATCAGCCGGAGAAAATACTTTCTGCGTTCTTTGTGATTTCAACGGAATGATTTATTATGAATTTCTGAAACCTGGACAAACTGCTCCTGCAATATATCGAGTAAGAGTAACTGGCTCGTTTCAACGACATATTAGAAGAAAATTGTCGCGGAAAGTCAGATTTGATATTTAATAATTGTTATGTGACCTTACCCATAATAACATAATGGACTATTCCATACGTAATAAATACTGCGCCTCAGGAGGAAGCAGGGAGTTCCGTCTGAAGTCGGGCGACCGGCTGACTGGCTGATCGGTTGAACTCTCTGCGTTTGGGCGGGGAGGAACCCGAACGAGGCTACGCCGAAGGGCGGAGTCTCTTTCGGGGAGGTAAACCGACCCAGAACCCGTTTATACGGGTTCAAAGGGTATATTTTTGGCCGAGCCCACGGGCTCGGAGATCCCACGTTAAACCGGCCTTGTGCCACATGATGCCCTCTTTGGGTGGGGGGTGACTAAATACTGTTCAGTCTGAAGTCTGGAGTGAGGTCCGTCAGAAGTCCGTCAGGAGTCGTTCAGTCAGTCAGAGCGAGCGAGTCAGTCAGTCGAGTCAGAGGCAGTCCGAAACAGAGTCGCGTTCAGACAATTACTACTAAACCTGATTGTTCGTACTAACACTTTCTACTTCTCTGTATATATCCCTGTTTGTAATATATCTGTGTTATTCCATATACGTGATCGAGTTCTTCTTTATTGGTTCTACCTTGGACTATCACCGTGGTACAAGGAACCGGACCATAATAATAATGAATGCCCCCCCCCACCGTTGCAAATGCAACGTCGCGAACTCTCAAGGATCTAAGAGAGGGATTTCTTTCTAAAAGACTAGGTCCCACAGCCATTTGCGAATGGGACAAGCTCCTACATAGGTGCTTCCCTGAACATTATAATCTTAACCTTTTAAAGTCAAAAGTTAGTCGTTATCTATCTTCTTTAGCCTCAAAATCTTCACTTCCTATCACCTTTTTTGTATATCGTACACCTCATTCATCAGAAACATTTTAACAGATTTCCTCTACCATGAGTGGCTCTCAAGCCTTGTATAGAAAGAACTTTAGTATAAAAATACTAAATAATACTGATTTTCTTTTTGCTTCAAAAGCTACCAAGCTTAAATTTAAAAAATAAACCCTGAACTTTTGAAATATTTATTTAATTTTTCTCCCTCCGCCCCAATAGGAGTAGATAGGCTATCCTATCATAATGTTCATACTCTTCTCCGTTTTTTGAACAGGAGTAGATGTTTATCCCTTGTTTCCTGTTTAGGATTGGGTTTGTTCCTTCAATAAATCTGAAATTTTATTCAGTAATTATTAATTTCTTTCCCAAAAAGTTGACCTATAGTCCAGTTCATACTCCTCTCCGGCTTTTTGTTTCCGGTTTACGATTGGATTTCGGTTCCTTTGCCTAAATTATGAAATTTTGGAAGCCCGGCGTTTTGTAACAATAAGAGATAATCAAGTATCGATTCTGAAAAATAAAATTGAATGTTTAATGTCTTAATTAGTTTTTTTTTTTTTCTTTTTTTAAATGGTCAAACTCAAACAAAAAATTGTTTCAATCATTATGTGCCTACTGATTGAATAGAATTTTATTATAAACAATTGTCTTCTAAATGGAATTTTTAAAAGCATTCTGAATGTAAAATAAAGAAAAAAAGTGTGCAAGACAATAAGTACTACCTGCCAAAAAAAAAAGTGAAGTTTTGAAATCGGTTGAAAAATGTAGGAAATCCGATCCCATATATAAATGAACACACATACACACAAACAACCTGGGTTTTATAATAAGTATAACTCGATATGAGTTGTCCCCCTTTCATTCTTGTGATGTCTCTTAATCGTGTTTTCAAATGGATTTCGTGCAAAAACAATTGTGTTTTTCCAATTTTCGGCACTGTCAGAACCACCGCAAGGTAATTTTACTTAGTCCTGTGAAGTTTTGTTGACATCGGTTCAGACACACACACACACAACCTGGGTTTTATAATAAGTATGATTTTCCTTGTAGATAGGAGCGGCTAGCGTACGATACAAACTCCTCGCCGGTCTTTTGAACAAGTCTAGAGGTTGATCCATTGTTTCCTTTTGAGGAGGGAGTTTCCTGGTCCTTTAAAAGTCTACTTCAACTCTATACTTCTAACGTCCCCGCCGAAACTCTGAAATTTTATTTACTATTCATTATATTTCATCAGTAGGAGCAAATAGATTCGCCTATTCTCCGGTTCACCCTCCTCCCTGGTCTTTTGAACAGAAGTAGAGGTCTATCCTTTGTTTCTTGTTTAGGATTGGGTTTCTGAAATCCTTGTAACGATTTTTTTTCGCTCACATCTAGGACGTATGTCTACAATATAAGAGTCAGAAATCAGTGCCATTTCAGTACATTATCATCTTTAAATTTTTCTAAGAAAAAATGAAATCAATTTATTAGTCCAAAGAATTATTGAAAGTGCTATCACAATTCCTGTAAAATTGTACTGTAATACTAACGAAAGGAAATGCTAGGTGAATCAAATTTATTGTCAATGAGAAACATTTGTTCTGGGAGAAATTGGTTTGTGATGACCCCCAATAAAATGGACTTATTACCGATGATGTCATAAGAGACATTGAATTCAGCCACATTATTACATTAAAGAAGACAGGTGAATGATAATGCTGACCAGAAAGTTAACCTCCTAAACACCAGGTAAAGATCTACATTCTATCCTCTTGAGTATTGTGTTTCCGGTTCCTTCTAAAGTTTACTTCAACTCGATACTTCTAAAATCTCCGCCTAAATTACGAAATTCGGTTTACTATTTATTTTCTTATTTCTATTTATTTATTTTTCTTTAATAGTAGGAGATAGGTAGTACAACTGGCGTAAGGTTCAAACTCCTCACCGGTCTTTTGAACAGGTCGAGAGGTTGATCCATTGTTTCCTCTTGAGGAGGGAGTTTCCTGTTCCTTCTAAAGTCTACTTCATCTCTATATATCTAACGTCCCCGCCTTAAACCCTGAACTTTTATTTACATACGTTTCTCAATAGAACTAGATAGGTTGGCCTACGGTCCAGTTCACAGTCTGCCCCGGTCATTTGAACTGGAGTAGAAGATCATAGCTAATTAAATCTTGACCTCTTCAAGTCTAGAATTAGCTGTCTATCATTTCTGTTACCTTGCTCTTTCTTACGCTAATACAACTTCACACAGTAAACCTCTAGAGTCAGCATTGGGGCTTGTATTGGTTGAACATTAGTATATATATATATATATATATATATATATATATATATATATATATATATATATATGAATTAGTTATGATATATATATATATATATATATATATATGAATTATTTAACTATGATATATATATACACATATATATATATATATATGAATTATGATATATATATATATATATATATATATATATATATATATATATATATATATATATATATATATATCATAGTTAAGTAATTCATCGAGTCTAGAAGAAACCTCAACAGAATGCTGAAAGCACTGGACGGCCGTTTCGTCCTATATTTAAGACTCATCAGCATCTACCGAGAATTGAAACCCGGACAGTTACGTTATCAGGCAAACTTCATACGGGTCTCAGTTAGGAAAGGCTAACGAATTAGACATGATATAGCGCTGATCGGTCACATATTCTGTTGTGGAACTCATCCGAGTTTCTCTTTACCCATAGGACTGTGCCTCCACGATCTACGACTATTATCCCCAAACTGCTCAGTCCAGAGCATTAGAAGCCGGTTCAAGCAATGATATACAGATAGAAATTATTAGGAGGATTTGAGATAATCCTAATTAAGTAATTCATCGAGTCTAGAAGAAACCTCAACAGAATGCAGAAAGCACTGGACGGCCGTTTCGTCCTATATTTGGGACTCATCAGCAGTGCAATTGATACCCGGACAGTTACGATATCAGTTATGACATCAGGCAAACGTCATACAAACTGTACCAACGGGCCTCAGTGACGAAGAAGTAGCGAATTAGTCTCGATATAGCTCTGTTCTTCACATATTCGACGGTGGAACTCATACGAGTTTCCCTTACTCATAGGACTGTGTTCCCACGAGCCACGACTACTATCCCCAAGCCGTCCAGTGCTTTCTGCATTCTGTTGAGGTTTCTTCTAGACTCGACGAATTACTTAATTATGATTATCGCAAATTCTCTTAATAATTTATATCACTTATATATATATATATATATATATATATATATATATATATAATTATTTATTTAAAAATATGATTCAACTCGCGACATAAGAGGTCTCATGTTTCAAAACAAGAGCCGAAAACTTCAATATAATTATTTGAATTAAATTGAGTTAAAGTAAGCTCTGTTCCATCTTCAATTCAAATAATTATATTGAAGTTTTCGGCTCTTGTTTTGAAACATGAGACCTCTTATGTCGCGAGTTGGAATCATATTTTTAAATAAATAATTATACTTGTGCTCTACTTTTGTATCGCGCACTATTTTAAAAAAAATAATACCTAAAATACTAAGATACTATGGATTATTTACCTAACCAGTTCCTTCCTATTTTCTATATATTTTCACACACACACACACACACACACACACACACACACACACATATATATATATATATATATTTCTTTAGTTATGGGACGAAATCACGTGATTCAACACCAGTTAGTCGAATGAAGCTCAGTCCCTTCATTAATGAAAGGAGAGCAGCAGTGAGTGGCTGAGACGAAGAAAGTTGAAAAATGACTGGCGAGGAAGGTTGGCGTTTATGGCAGACCGGGCGATGGTGGGGAGGATTAACTGTTGCCAAGGTAACGTTTCCATCCGGTCGAAATGATCTAGACAATTTTCGAAATAAAGCGAGCGTCCCCGCAATAACAGTCACAAAACGATTCAATTAGATTCCAGTGGTCCTAACACGGTGACAACGATCACCGGCCTCCGGAGCAGAAACACAACGTGACAGTTTGTTGCGTTGGTAAGATCGAAACATGGCTCTACAGGAGGATGCTGAGGATTCCACGTGAGTCACGGCGAAATTTTAGAGAAAATGAAAGCAAAAAAAAAGCAAACTCATACTTAACATCAGGAAGAGACAGTTGAAATTTCTACGACATATAATGAGGAAAGAGGGCTTGGAAAATCTGATACCCACTGGACAGATTGTAAGCCAGAGAAACAAATGAAAATAAGGCAAAACATAGTAAGACAGCTCGAGTAAATGGATGGCAGAACAGGGAGAAATAACAAAAAGACAGAATTTATTATGAGCTACAAAGGACAGGAAATAGTGGAGAGCCATAATTGCTTACGTCCTGAAGGGACACACCACATGAAGAAGCATCTTCAATTCCGAGTCATTATCCATTATACCACCCACGCGTTCGAGCTTACAGTAACTGGTATTCCCAAATCACCCATCTAGTTACTGACCAGGCTCGGCGTTGCTTAACTTCTGTGATCGTAGTGGAAGGTTAATCGTCAGATGATGGCCTGAGGATTGCGTTGGTGCATGAAACAGATTGTTACCGAATCCAACATATCTAAGATTACATCCCTGTGCTGGTCACCACTATGAAGGGAACATGCAAGCGCTCGCTCTGTCATTTCAAACACAGACAATATGAGGGTCCACTGTCAACAAAAGATATATCAGATACATGTAGGAAATAGAAAAATCTTAGATAATATGTTAAACTCTTGGATATCAGTTATGCAATGAATATATTTGGTACTCTATGTCATTTTTGTAATCCAAGATACTTACATTTAAAATGTATTCCATCTTTATAGGACACCCTTTGTGTGTGCATGTGTGCATGTGCCTGTATTTATATATATATATATATATATATATATATATATATATATATTAAATACATTTTTATGTTTAACATTCTTTTTATAGATACAAGTATTTAAGTAAAATGCTCTGTTTATAATAAACAGTATTAAATAACATTTACCGGCCTGAATGTCCGAGAAATTTTCATAGAAAATAATCGTCCTTTGACCGGATTCGAACCTGCATCCTATACGGAACAGTGCAGGTTCGAATCCTGTCAAGGGACGAATATTTTCTATGAACATTTCTCGGACATTCAGGCCGGTAAATGTTATTTAATACTGTTTATTATAAACAGAGCATTTACTTAAATACTTGTATCTATAAAAAATATATGTATATAATTATATGATACATTTTAAACTCAAGTAACCGCTATATAAGAGTTCAACATTGTATCTAAGATTTGAAGATTACATGCCTGTGCTGGTGACAACCACGTAGAGAACATGTTCTATCATTTCAAACACAGAGATTATGATGGTCCACTGTCAACAAAAGATATATCAGATACATTTAGGAAATAAATAGCAAAATCTTATGTAAAATTTTAAACTTTTTTATATCAGTTATGTAATAAATATATTTGATGCTCTTTGTCACTTTTATAATCCAAGATCATTATAGGACACCCTGTGTGCGTGTGTGTGTGTGTCTGTATATATATATATATATATATATATATATATATATATATAGATAGATAGATAGATAGATAGATACACCTAGTGAGCCAGACAAACCTACCTAGGTTTCACCTAAACGGATCTTCAGGAAAGTTTGGCCAAACTTTCCTGACGATCCGTTTAGGTGAAACCTAGGTAGGTCTGTCTGGCTCACTAGGTGTATCTAGGTCTGCTCTATGGTTGTATTGAGTTCTTTTGTTAGTTAATTGTTTACTCGTATCGGGTTTTTTTTCTTTGGGCTTCAGACCTGCATCTGTGCGATTTTTTGTCGGCAGAAGTTCATGTTTGTAGCTCTTTTTTTTAAAACCTTTTTTTCCCCTCGAGATTGATTTGATTAGCAAATCAAAAATTCGAGGGTTTTTTCGAAACGAGTCTAGTTATATATATATATATATATATATATATATATATATATATATATATATGTAATGATGTGGCACATTTTAAATTCATTTATTCAAAATCTTAGATAATATGTTAAACTCTTGTATATCAGTGATATAATAAATATATTTGCTACTCTTTTATAATCCAAGATACTTAGAATGTGCCCCATCATTATGGAACACCCAATATAAGGTAGTACGTTCTTTCTTATATATCCCACATGGGTAAAAATTTATAGGAAAAAGAAATTGAAAAATGCAACTTTAAGAATATTAAAATATATATATATATATATATATATATATATATATATATATATATATATATATTGAAATACATGAGAAACTATATATTACTAAGTTTATAAAAAATAAAAAATTACAGAATCAAAGAAATGAAATAGCTATTCTTTGCCGTCATTGTCAAAAATTTTCCTTAAATAATATTTAAAAATAAAATTAAAAAAATAGGAGCTGGTAATCAACATACTTATATTTGATATGAAAAAATAATTTTAAATAATTTAAGTAATTCTATTACATTTACTTGATTTAAAAAGAAATATAGTCTATTAGTAATTAAGAGTAAAAATATTTTAAAATTGTAATTAAATAAAACGTATTCTAACCCAAACACCACGTTTAGAAAGAATCTTTAAGTATACAAGTCCGAAAAAAATGCAGAAAAAATTTTGCTGATAAAAAAAAATCCAGGCGATATGCGTTTAATGGATGTCAGAATTCGTTGAAAAAATACACCCCTATCCTCCCTAAATTTTTTCGAACGTAACTCATAATTGATACAACAATAGTTAATAAAAATGAACACGCTACCGCCCCTGTCTGAATGATTGGATGAAGGTTAATCGTCGTTTCCGAAGGATACTGAGACAGTATCCTTGGAAACAGGAAATTATGAAGTTATATGTGCGTTTAAAATTAAATTTCAAAATAAGTTATTCCAAAATTCGCTTGAAGATGAAACAGAACTAATGCTTTTAATTTAATTATATAATTAAATTAGAAGTTTTTAGCTTCAGTTTTTGAAACATGGTTATTTACTGTGTAGCGAAGAACCCATACTTTAAATCAGTTAATTTATAATAATTATGCTCTGGAAATTTACATTGAGCACTGTTCTGTAAAAATAAAAAAAAAATATCAATAGGAACATCGGATTATATATCTTACTATTCTTTATATATATATATATATATATATATATATATATATATATATATATATATATATATAATTAGTTGCTATGAGTTTGTGACTCTGGGTTTCACGTCCTCTGCGATCATCAATCACTGATATTGAGCGCTTTCCAATAAGTAACGCGTATATATAGTATATAAGTAATATGTAAAAAATTGCATATATATATATATTATTTCGCTTGAACTCTTCGGAGAGAAACGTGGATTTGTAAACAGTGATTATTACTACTGCTGATGCAAGACTTTTCGTTAAGACGAATCGAGTTCTCCGATCATCTTCATCCCTGCCGTACGCCAATGGCTTAATGGTAAAATCTCCGACTGATATCAGATCATTTGGGAGCATATTTTATTTCAACCATGTTTGGTTGAATAATATAGACCAGTGGATCCCACCCGATTTTGTGCCATGCCTCACTTTGGGATTTCTAAAATTCTGTTGAAAATATTACTGTCATATTCTTTGTGTGTGTGTGTGTTTTTTTTTAAAAATCAAAAGCGTTTGGTGATCAGTTGATAAAAAATCGCCCGATGATACCATGAGGTCGAAACCAAGGTCGCGTATACAATTGATCACCTGATTTAAAAAAAGTACATATATATATATATATATATATATATATATATATATATATATATATATATATATATATATTTATAAAGGCTCAACCACTAATATTCCATTGTTATAATTTATTACATTGGAATAGTAACCATGATCCAATTCATCAGGCCTACAAATTTTTTAGGTCTGATAAATTGGATCGTGATTAAATTCCAATGTAATGAATTACAACCATGGAATATTAGTGTTTTTTAACCTTATATATATATATATATATATATATATATATATATATATATATATATCATATTAGTGGACAATATATATATATATTTCCAAGAGGATAGAATCCAGGTAGAACTCAATGTCCAGGACAGACTAAGAATATAATATAAAAGGCTCAAACATTAATATTCCATTGTTATAATTTATTACATTGGAATCGTAATCACGATCAATGCATCAGACCTACATATTCAAAAGGTCTGATGAATTGATTGTGATTACGATTCCAATTTATCCTTGTAACCATGGAATATATATATATATATATATATATATATATATATATATATATATATATATATATGTTTGTAAGTGCAAGTGTAAATAGGCACGTATATTAATTTTAAACATAAAAATATATCCGTGCTCAAATGCAAACTCGTGAATATATGTAAGTAATGATATTTATTCTTACGCCTATTTTTTCTTTGCCTGGTCACACGAGTAGAGGCCGTATGTTTTTACATTGTTTATTAAGTTGCCACGAGCAACATATGGCATCCGGTCAATCTGGACTGCCCTTTCCTTTCCATTCGCCATGTGTTATTTATTTTCTTCATTTTTTAATGATTTCCGGGAGAAAGTCAAAATGGCGGACAATGTACTTTGGGTGTCGACCGGAAATCACAACACAATCCGAACTTCTTTTCCGGTGTGACCAGAAAAAGTCGACTGTACATAACTGTGACCTGAATCTCCTAAAACAAGGTCTTCATGTTGTTCACTTTCGGTCATGTCTTATTTATAGAATTTTTCAGCAGACCGCGAGGCAGTAAGTTAAAGCTATGTTGCTGCTGAGAAAGCATAGTTCACTTTTATGAATGAGTTTATTCCAAAGACTCTAAAGACATACAACAAATCCAAAATCCAAATCTAATTATCAATTACTTTAGAGCCAAAAAGAATAGCTTCTTTCTGATAAAAAACTGAAAATCAAAATGATAGATAATTGTTTGGTTTACAGAGGAGTAAAAAAAAAAATGGAGTAAAAAAATTATACATAGGTTTGTTTACACGAGACATAGACATACGCTTGGTATACTTCTTTCTTTTATGTACTGTGTCCCTTCAGGGCGTAGGCGACCATGGCCCGCCACATCTTCCTTTGTCTCGTAGCTTTTAATAGGTTTTGCCTTTTTGTTATTTCTCCCAAACCCTGTTCTACTATCCAAGTCCATCCAGTATGATACACACTGTTTTCCTCTGTCCCGCTTTCCTTTTATCCGCCCTGTGAGTATCAGATTTTCCAAGCCTCATTACGTGCCCCAGAAACTTCAACTATCTCTTCCTGATGTTAAATATAAGTTCTCCTTTTGTTTCCATTCTCTCTAGAACCCCGTTGTTGCTCACATGTTTGGACCATGATATCCTCAACTTCTTTTTAGAAGCACGTTTCTGTTGCTTCCTCTTCATCTCTGAGGGGATTGTCTAGCATTCGCTGCCATGCAGATAACACGTAACAGTCCAGTATACTTTTCTCTGTTCCTAACGAAATTTTCCTGTCTCTTAATACTCTGCTTAGCTTTTGGAATGCATCTTTGGTCATCCCAACACGTCTTCGGATCTCAGTGTCGCACTTTTCGTCCTCCGCTAGAACACTTCCCAGATAGTTAAATTTCTGTACTTGTTTGATTTTAATATCCTCGACCTGGAATTTTAATTTTGGGATCATTCTTTTTGTTGTATACGAGTAAGTGTCGTTGCTGGCACTGTGGTTTGAAACTTGATCGCCTGTGAGTAACACGAGCGATTCCATTATTAAGTCGATCACGTGATCACAAAGGAAGTGAATAAATCGGATGTAGCGTGTTGACTATACGATCACTGTTCACTCTTCTTGTCTATCCACTATTGCTATACGTTCACTCTCTCTTCTCTACTAGCATACGGATTACGATTCTCTTCTGATCATTATATTATTTGGTGATTACTACTTGAACAAGCATTACTAGTGCGGATATTATTGGAAGGCTTTACTACTAGTACCAGCGTCTATGAAGTCTCGAATTTGACACAAATATCCTTCATGATACTTATTTATCTAATTATTCTATGAAACCACCTTTGGCATCAATGACTGCTTCTATTCGGGTTCAAAACCGTCCACAAGCTGTAATTCACTTGCCCCCTATTCATTTTGGACATCACCTGGACAATGGCGGCCTTCAGTGCAGCTATGGTACTATGAGAATGCCGATTAGTCTTCCTTTCAACGACGCTCCACACATAATAGTCCATAGGATTTAAATCTGACGAGTTAGGGGACCACATGTTGTGCTCACATGATCGTCAAAATTCTCTGATAACCAATCCTAGGGTTACAATGGCTTTGTGAGAAGATGCAGAGTCTTATTGAAAGATATATGGCCTTCCATTGCATACCTTATTCATCCATGGTTAAACAGTTTTATGATCATTAATGTATCCAGCAGCATTGACTCTAAGACCTTGTGGGAAAATATAAGGTGGCATGACATGACCTTCACTGCTCACAACTCCGTAAAACCATCACAGTAGCCGGATATTTGGGTACATCACCCTGGGTACTTCAGAAGAAGATGCACATAGCCACCTGTCATTCCGTCTCTTTGATTTCTGATTTTGGTCAAAACCAAAGCATGCCTTGTTCGTCGAGATTTTTCACTTTGTTCAGCAACCGTTTTGAACGCATGAGACGGTTTTCCTGTGTCTTCACCGATATGAATTGACCTTTCCTCATTACATATGACTTATATCGAATGTCCTGATGTACCACGGTTCTGATAGTCCACTCTGATATCTGGAGTTCTTTGGTGATGGACCTCATTGATCTTCCGGAGTTCTCATCGATGATGTTTTAAACATTCCGTATAAATTCTGGTGTTCTAACGTTATCAGAGAGCTGTGAATGAGTTTTTTTTCTTTTTGCTACATGGGAAACATTGCCATCACATCCCTTTAGCTTCGACGGAACCTTATGAAGAAATGATCTGGTAACATGTAAAAAAGTTATTGATATTTAAATCACTAGGTTTTGCACCTAAAGTAACAATGAATTCATCTCTTTTCATTACTTGGGTTAACGTTTTCCTCTGACTGGGTTATCTGAAATAAAAAAAAATAATATTATAAATGATTTGATTGTGTAGTGAACTTAAAACAATATGTCCTCAAATAGCACTCGAACCCTGTATATATATCATCCCAACAATAAAAATATTATTTTAGTAATCTTTACATAGTATTTAGTTAATTCTTTTAGGTTGAATAATGGCTAGCTGCTTAGAATGAGAAATAGTAGAGCTGTGTTCGAATTCTAGTCGAGTTCTTTATATTTCCTGACGAGAAAATACCTCTGGAAAATGTATGTATCTAACTATTCTTTCCTCCATCAGCTATAGGTAAAATAACCAGACATACTGGATTCTTTAGCCTTCCTTGGCAACAAGTCTACGGGAGAAAGAACTGGCAACTTACTGCGGGAAAAATCTTCTGTCTCGTCAGTCATGTATCGAAAGATATGTGATCGCCCAAGCGTGTATCAAGTGTGGCACTCAACTGACTGAACAGGGCAGACTTAGGCTCTCTAGCCGTGGCTGGCAATCAGTTTAAGCGGAAGACTGAATTCAAAACAGTATGTGGTCCTGGTAGAAAACCACGGTTTGCTCTTTGACAAGGCATAGTACCCAGAAATCATGGAAAGGTGTTGACTTCAAGATTACAATTGAGGTAAAATCGTCCAATTTTTGGATGTGGAATTCGACCTCTCGACTGGCACTGTTTCGCGTTATTTGAAACCACTTCCCTTAAATATATGAACACCAGGTCTAGACACGCGGTAAGTGTAATTAAGCGCATACCTAGAGGGGTGGAATGTAAAATCTCCCGTAATTCTTCTACTAAGGAGATTTTCCAGTAAAAAATGGTAGATGAGAAGGCTTTGAGGGAGAAAGGACATAATACTGGTTTGGCTTACTTACCATGCACCCGGTCTAAACTTAACACCAGGATCAGGGATCTGATTCAACCCCCGCTTTAACCAAGTAGATAATGGTAGAATATTTTTTAGGCTTTTGGATAAACATTTTCTTAAAAAAAAAAGTCTCTATTAGCTAAGATGTTCAATAGAATGACAATTAAACTGAGGTACAGTCGTACTGGTAACATGTTGAACATTGCAAAGAACCACAATGCAAAATTACTAGAGACAAAACGAAGTGGAGAAGTAAAGACAAAGACATGCAACTGCAGGAATAAAAAGAAATGTCCATTAGGCGGTAAGTGTTATGCAGAGGGAGTTGTTCATTTTGTGGAGGTCAACGACGGTCGCCGCCTTAAGAAGACATATTGGTTGTACAGAGGTTCCGTTTAAGATGAGGTTTTATAACCATACTAACTTCTTTAGACTGGAAAGCCACAGGAGTGACACCAAATCCATGTATAAAGTGGAGCTTTGTTAGAAAGTTGAGGCCGGACAGTGTTCGTGGGAATTGATGTAGACTGTGTCAAGAGAAGAAATTGGCTATAGCTACATATCCAAACAAGGATGTGCTGCTTAATGAGAGATCTGAGGTTTTACATTAATGCAGGCATTTGAGCAACTATTTTTTTGTGTATGTATGTATGTATGTATGAACGTAATTAATAATCATTTCCCACCCACTTCTTCTTTCCTTCCCTTCCCATTTCTCCTCTTTCCTCCCCCCGCCTCGGGTTTTTTCCTCCTCTTTTCACCACTCTTTCTTCTTTCCGGTGTTCATACATAGTGGTGGAATTCACTGAATTGTTTATTCTTCTATTGCCTGAAGAGAACTTGCGGTTGAAACCCGGGTAATAAAGTAGATTGCATTTTAGTGTTTTTGGAAATATTTTTGCTCTACATTTCCGATTTGGGAATCTTGTATTGAGCATTGTATTGAGTTTCCTTTCTTTCACCATACGGTCAAATTTAGACTCACTGGAGTGACAGGGTGTAATCGATTTCTATTTTCGCCTCAGATTAGGTCATTTGCAGTAGTGTGCAGTAATATGAAACTATTTTCAGGGTATATGATAAAGTGTGTTTGGCCTTAAAAAATATTGCGTCATCCGTGTTTGCATCAGATTTTATCACGCCCCCAAACTATTGTCTCGACTGTCGATTAGTTGTCCTATGGCCATTGACTGCGATGGACTTTACTCCAAGGAAGCGTACAAAAATTGTAATGCTGCACGAACACAATGGCAAGCCTCACCAGTGAGCAAATAAACGTACTATCGACTGGCTCGGAAACTCTCCTGATTTGAATCCAACGGAGACTCAATCTGCAAGGAAACATTTCGTGAAATGGACATACGAAGTTCTAACATGTGCACTGGATCATGTTTCGTTAGAAAAACACGAAGAAAGTAAATAATAACGGAATTATTCGTTCAATTAATTATGTGCTTCAATTAATTTGCACAAGGGTGTAGTTGAAGATATAAATTTGTTCAGAAATATTTAGATTGCTGCATAAAATAACTTATAAAAGTTGATACGCTGCTAAACAAAATCAAACAACCAGGTAAAACGTTGCTTAACTTCGGCTTTATGGGATCCAGTGTTTCAATATGATGTGGTCGTAAGCCCAAAACCCAATGTTGCCTTTGAACGAAATCACGGGTTGCCCATAGCAACGAAGTATCAGGAAGCCACCCTTACCTGGGTTACTGTAAATATATCGGCAGTAGGATGCTGAATGTGATTAATGGCGAAATTTATTTGTGACATTTAACTGTATTGTTGTCACGCAAAAAAAAAAAAAAAAAGAAAAAAAGAAAGATCTTTATACTGGACAATGGCTGGGAATTGTTCCGAGCAAGATGGAAACTGCGGAAACACTGTGTAGCGCCTTGTGTGTCGCAACATACGCCCATCCGTAACCCCTGATTTCACGTAGGAGCGTCCTGACCGATGACCTAATTACTTAGTTGTCATTCAATTACTCAACATATATATGCATATATATCTGTGCGTGCGTGTGTGTGTACGGGTGTGTGTATGTGTGCGTATGTGTATGTTTCCTGCTGTTCTACTTTTTTTCTCTTTTACACATTGTTCAAAAAATTTAGTTACAGTGTTAATCGTTATCTTCCGTTGTCTTCATTTTCTTTTCTTTGCTTTTGACAATTTTTTTTTTTTTGCTTAAATGCTAATTCTCATCTCGCCTGCTCGATTTTCGCAACAAGTTTTTCTCCAGACGCTTGGGAATGTTGACAAGCGTTAGCTAGATTATAATTAACTGGACAATCTTGGTTTAGGATTTGAAAACACTATACACATCCGCCATTTTGGAGCGGAAATTGACTGTTGACCTTTGGCCAAAGAGACGCCCACACCCACGAACGCGGCGCGGTCATTAAAATTAAGTCCGGATAGCATCGCACACACACATACATACATACATACATACACGCATACAGACACATACATATACAGATACACACATACATACACACATATACACACATAGACAAACATATATACACATAAGTACACATACATACATACACATACACATAAACATACACACTTACATCCACATGTATACACATACATAGGCACACATGCACACATACATACATGTACACATACATACGCATACATGCACACATACATACATATACAAATACACACATACATACATACACATATGCGCACATAGACAAACATATATACACATACGTATACATACATACACACATACATACATATACATACCCATACACACACATACATGCACATACATACACACATAAACAAACATACATAAATATATATACATACACACATACATACATACACACATACATACATGTACACATACATACACATACATGCACACACACACATACATACATACAACATATACACACACATAAAAACATACATATACACACACACATACACACAAACACACATGCATATATGCATACATACATGCACACATACAAGCATACATATTTTACACAAATACACACATACATACACATACATGCACACACATACATACACACAAACACATGATGCACGTGCACAGAAAGGTAAATATATGCAGATTAAGGGGGTATAATGTTAAATCTCTCGAATTGTGAGGTGGGGAGGGGCTACTATATATACGGGCGCACCTCGAAAAGACTTGATGGTCAGAGATTGGCAAATGATCTCTCTTCCAACCTTGTACAAAAAAATACCCAGTGGGGTAAAAACTGATTAGTCATATTCAATGCCCCGAAGACCAAGCTAGTTACATTCTATCATTAAATTACTCCCCATTAACCACCATAGAGATCCTTCCCTGCTCCCCATTAAAATGTCTGATAGTCAACTTCCTGAGAGCAACTCCCTGCGTCTGCTCGGTCTCACGCTGACTGCTGACCTAAGATGAAACAAATACATTGAGTCAATTGCTTCTTCCACCGCAAGGAAAGGTGGCTCTCTGTGCCGCGCCAGGAAATTTTTCTCCCCTGAATCGATACTTCAAATATACAAAACAACCATTCGCCCTTGCATGGAGTATTGCTGCCATATATGGTCTGGGGCACCTTCTGTTTACCTCGGAGTTCTTGACAAGATCCAGAGACGGTTATGTAATATAATTGGCCCTGATCTGGCATCTCTTCTACAGTCACTCTCTCAACAGTCGCGACGTCGCCTCTCTCTGTCTTTTCTACAAATACTTCCATGGTAATTGCTCCGATGAGCTGCTTTCACTGGTTCCCAGACTCCATGAATTCAAGCGCCCTACGAGGTTGGCATCTCGCTCGCACCCTTACACCGTAGAAACTTTCAAATCTAGCCGTCTCTTCTACTCCAATAGCTTCATACCTCGCACCTCTCGCCTGTGGAACAGCCTTCCCAATTACTGTTTCCCTGAGAGCTATAATCTCCAACATTTCAAATGTAATGTCAATCAACATCTCCAGTTACCTTGATCTACCCACTATCCTTCTCCTCATCCTTTCTCCTATCACTCCTATCTGCTCTCGCTCCAAATCTTCCGCAACCTCCTGCATCCTAGTGGCTTCACGCCTTGCTTGGGGCGTAATGCTTAAAAAAAAAATCATTGCCGATCTGACCTCAAAATAGCACCAATCCGCATGAACGGATGACCCCTCGAGGAGGAACACTACCTTGAAAGACTCTTCGGCCTCAAACTGGCACCTCAAGTGGATCTTATACATACGATCCATTGATAAGGATTCAGGTAAAATGATCGGCTCCTTGCACCGCTCCATTAAGTACCTGACTACGCCTGCTATCGTCGAGCCAGGTCAGGCCGAAAATGGAGTCAGACAGTCAATTATGTGCCATGTGTGATACACGCTTAGGCGATCATGTATCTTTCGATACATGACTGACAAGGCAGATTATTTCCAGCAGCAGGTTGCCATTTCTTTCTGCGGTCGACCAGTAGGATCCACTCGAACAGCTTTTTCAAGCAAACAACAACTCTGTGGAAAAGACTCGCAACAGGATGTTTCCCCGATCATTAAACGTAGCCCCCTAACCCGAGTGTTCCCCAGGCCTTGTACAGAGTGACTGTAAATAAATACAAAAATAATTACATAGTTAATAAATACGTAAGCAAATACTGAAAAAAACAAAAAAACAAAACAAACGTATAAGTATTTTTAATCAATTCTAATTCTAGAAATGTTCTTTTAAAAAATTAATATACCCTGATAAATGATCGCCTTTGACTCTCTTAACAGTGCCAACATTTAGAACCATGACAATAGTTCCACCTAACATTACTTTCTTCTGGTTGGCCTGATAAACTATACATGTATGCATGATGGCTATGGTGTAATGGTTAGCAAGCTGGACTTATGACAACTAAGTGTTCTGTTAGTTCAATCCTCACTGCGTACCTCCATACATTCGGCCTTGTGCCACATCAAAGCTAGGCTTAGAAAATTAACATGCATAATGACTCGATCAACGGGTATGGCGATAGCTGACAAACTTTATCAATGTTTTTAGTTCTCGTTACAACGATAATGGCTCTTGAAGCCAGCAAATGACTTGTAAAGCTGGTTGCAGATGTGTTGTTAGACACTCAAATCATTTATAATGTTATTTTTTTTTTATTTCTGACAACCCAGTCAGCGGAAGATCTTAACCCAAGAAATGAAAAAAAACAAAAACAAAAAAAAACATGCAGTCATTGTTGCTTTAGCTGCCAAACATAGTGATTTAAATATCAATAAGTTTTTTACATGTTACCAGATCATTTGTTCATAAGGTTCGGTTGGAGCTAGAGGGATGTGATGGCAATGTTTCCCATGTAGCAAAAAGAAAAAAAAATTCATTCACAGCTCTCTGATAACGTGAGAACAACAGAATTTATACGGAATGTTTAAAACATCATCGATGAGAACTCCGGAAGATCAATGAGGTCCATCACCAAAGAACTCCAGATATCAGAGTGGACTATCAGAACCGTGGTACATCAGGACATTCGATATAAGTCATATGTAATGAGGAAAGGCCAATTCATATCGGTGAAGACACAGGAAAACCGTCTCATGCCTTCAAAACGGTTGCTGAACAAGGTGAAAAATCCCCGCGAACAAGGCTTGCTTTGGTTTTGACCAAAATCAGAAATCAAACAGACGGAATGACAGGTGGCTATGTGCATCTCCTTCTGAAGTACCCAGGGTGATGCACCCAAATATCCGGCTAGTGTGATGGTTTTAAGGAGTTGTGAGCAGTGAAGGTCATGTCATGCCACCTTATATTTTCCCACAAGGTCTTAGGGTCAATGCTGCTGGATATATTAATGATCATAAAACGGTTGTTAAACCATGGATGAATAAGGTATGCAATGGAAGGCCATATGTCTTTCAATAAGACTCTGCATCTTCTCACAAAGCCATTGTAACCCTAGGATTGGTTATCAGAGAATTTTGACGATCATGTGAACCTAACATGTGGTCCCCTAACTCGCCAGATTTAAATCCTATGGACTATTACGTGTGGAGCGTCGTTGAAAGGGAGACTAATCGGCATCCTCATAGTACCATAGCTGCACTGAAGGCCGCCATTGTCCAGATGATGTCCAAAATGAATAGGGACTACTTAATTGCAGCTTGTGGACGGTTTTGAGCCCTAATAGAAGCAGTCATTGAAGCCAAAAGTGGTTTCATAGAATAATTAGATAAATAAGTATCATGAAGGATATTTGTGTCAATTTGAATTAAATATATAAATTGTTTGCTAAGATATTGCTGTTTATTTAACTTACTAAAAATGTCCTCAAATATCACTTGCACCCTATATATATATATATATATATATATATATATATATATAATGTTTTGAATGGGCGTATTCCTGTATTGGAGGATGGCTCTTGCTGCACGATAATTGTCCAACGATCCTTGGGCTCCTGCGTTGCCATTTACGATTCTCTTGGCCGTTTTGACAGCAAGCTCTGCCCGACCATTGGATTGTGGGTAACCAGCAGATGATAACCTGTGTTTAACAGCCCAGTCTTATAAAATTGCTTGAATGTAAGGGATGTGAAGGGTGGCCCACCATCAGTGCTGAGTTCCTCGGGAGCACCGTAGGCTTGAAATATGTCTCGGCAAATTGAAATAATCCTGTTCGCAGCGCCATGTAGAAAAATCACGTGGTAGAGATAAACACTCAGTTGTGGAGCAAGCTAAGTGAATAATAATCCAACCTTTAGAAAGAGAGCTATTTATGGTGCAATGGAGCATCTCATTGTGCTAAAGTGGGATAGTCCATTGCTTGGGCTGTGATTGGCTGCTGGTACCTGAGTGGAGGTATTTCTATATAAATACCAGCTTGATTCATCAGTTAGTTTGCAGGGTTTGTATTAAGTTACAACCTGCTTTATTTTTGTCTGCCAGCTGGACGCTAGCTGGTACCTTTACTCCGGTAAGTGCTGTTTATTATTGTTATTCTACAATATATATATATATATATATATATATATATATATATATATAAGTGGACTTTGAATCAACACTGCAGGGTGACTGTCAGTTTTACGTTTCAAGCGATCTCAGGTATGAGTATTCATTTAACAGTTTCGATACAAAGACCATTGGAGGATTAAATGAAGTAAGGGAAGGAGGACGCTGTCTTATTTTAGTTCTTTTATTTAGAACTAAAACAGATCATTAATAGTGACGGCCTTTAGCTTGTTTATTTTATTCATGTATCTATATAATAAATGCGAATATCTGTGTGCCATTGTGTCAGATCTTTCAATTAAAGGGACTCAACTCCGCAACTTTCAATAGCTCATCCTCTTCTTCTATATAAAAAATTCTAATGTCAGCTTGTCACTGCATCACACTTTTTCAAATAAAAGGACACAACTCTCTAGATTTCAGTAGCTTTATATAATAAATGTGAATGTCAGTGTGTTACTGTGTCACAGTTTTTCAACTAAAAGCCCTTAGACACTCAAATCATTTATAATATTATTTTTTTTTATTTCAGACAACCCAGTCAGAGGAAGATGTTAACCCAAGAAATGAAAAAAAAAAAATGCAGTCACATGCCAGAGAGAGAGAGAGAGAGAGAGAGAGAGAGAGAGAGAGAGAGAGAGGGGGGGGAGTGGAAATTGAAAGAGAAATAGATGAGAACAAAGTTGACAGTAGATTTGTGTGTGTGTGTGTGAAAGAGAGAAAGAGCGAGAGAGAGAGAGGGGGGGCAAAGCAGAAAGTGAAAGAGAAAAGTGCTTTTCTCTAGATTTCAATAGCTCATCTTCTATATAATAAATGTGAATGTCAGTGTGTCACTGTGTCACAGTTTTTCAACTTTACTCCTAGAGGACGTAGCACAACATATTAAAACCATTTTCGAATTTAGGCCGTCTTCGTGAGAAAACTAAAACCATTCTGGACTGGATCCGGAGCCCCAATCCT
Source organism: Acanthosepion pharaonis (assembly GCA_903632075.3). Taxonomy (NCBI): domain Eukaryota; kingdom Metazoa; phylum Mollusca; class Cephalopoda; order Sepiida; family Sepiidae; genus Acanthosepion; species Acanthosepion pharaonis. Next base: position 119,756 of record CAHIKZ030000607.1, read on the forward strand.
GAAATTTTGGATTCCCAAGTTTTCATAACAGCGATTGATTTCGAAGAATTTTTTACGTGATTTTTTTGTACGATAACAATTTTTATAACTTGGAAATACATTTGAGAATTATTGAAATTAATTACAAAATCCAGCGGAAGACACACATGAAAGAAAAATAACTGTTTGTACGAAAAGTAAGGACCTACGTACATCAAATTCTCTTTAAATTAAGTGACGCCCAAGAATTATCGTTGGGACTTTTAAAAGGTAAGCTTAAATATTAATGCAATACTTAAATATTTCTTCTGTAGTTTATTTTTGCCTATCACCTCTACTACTGTTGTGATGAGGGCGTAGGCCGAGGCGGCGGCGGAGCTCGGTGGTAGGGACCCGGTCGACGCGTCGGCAGTGCAGGATGCGACGGAGGCAGTCGTTGTCGAACACCTCCAGTTTGCGCCCTCTGCCCGCAGTCCTTCTTCAACGGCGTCTACGATGGTTCGGACACGCTGCGCGCCGGTCGAGAGGGGAGCTGATACGGGACGTTCTCCTTCCCACACCGCCGTCCACTTGGCAGAAGCGGATAGGCGGACAGCTGAAGACGTGGGCCTCAACGATCAAGGAGGATCTGGCGTTACTTTCCGGCCCGCATGTGGTCGGCCTCCGCCGCTGGAACCGCGACTGGCTTACCATCTCGTGCGACCTCGCGACAGACCGACGGGCGTGGGCAGCAATGGTCCGTGATGCGGTGCGTCAACAGGAAGAAGCCGGCTCAATCCACCCAGGGTGAATGCCGCATCAAGACAAGAAGAAGAAGAAGACTGTTGTGATGAAGGCCTAATCAAGTGCCCTCCAAAGGAGATGATTTAAATCCCACCCAATATATATCTCAATTATTTATTTGCTTTTATATTTTTATTTGATTCTAAATTTTGACATTCGAAATAAAGTTTGAATTAGCCTTTGGGGTTTTTATTAAGTCGTTTTGTTGATATGGCTGTAGATAGCGTAGTAGGAATTTATGCTACTCTATCTATCTATCTATCTATCTATCTATCTATCTATCTATCTATCTTCACAAGATATTCAAATAAGAATACGTATTTAGTAACGGGAATCGGACAACTTTTTACCAATACTGTCCTGGAAACTTGAAATCAACTCTCTTGTTGACAACGTTGATTAACAAGCTACAGTAATCAGTCTAGATAATTGTCTAGAAGTCTTCCCTGATGCCTCGTGTCTAATTACTCGGTTTTAATTAGTCCTTTTGATTGGTCAGTGTCGTTATTATTCCTTTTTCGACGACGAACAGCTGCTTGGTATAATCTCCAAGAAATAATTCTAATCAACAGTCCTGGACTTGTAAAGACAAATTCAAAGACAGCGAGAAAAAGATAAAAAAGGCCATTGATAGCGTCCGTTTTGCGCCTTTGTGTTCGTGTGTGTGTGTGTGTGTGCGCCTAGGAGTGTTAGAGAGAGAGGGAGTGAGAGAGACAGAGACAGAGTGACGGAGAGGGAGAGAAAGAGAGAAAGAAGGGGTGAGAAGGAGAAGGGGACAGTGGAAATTAAAAGAGGAAGATCTAACGAGAACAAAGTTGACAGTAGGTTTGTTTGTGCACGTGTGTGTGAGTGCCAGAGAGAGATAGAAAGAGAGAGAGAGAGAGAGAGAGAGTGGGGGAGAGTGGAAATTGAAAGAGAAATAGATGAGAACAAAGTTGACAGTAGATTTGTGTGTGTGAAAGAGAGAAAGAGCGAGAGAGAGAGAGAGAGAGAGAGAGAGGGGGTAGTGGAAATTGAAAGAGAAAGGGATAAGAATAAAGTTGATAGTGTGTGTATATATATATATATATATATATATATATATATAAGTGAACATTGAAGTCAACACTCAAAGGCGATAGTCTGTTTTATGCTTAAACGCAATCGTCAGCTCTTTTATATTTATATACGCTCAATGTCTGATATTGATCACCTTAAACCATAAATATAGTGTACTATAACAATATATTTTGTCATATAATCTATTTCTCTTATATATATATATATATATATATTTAATATATATATATATATATTTATAATAAAAAGAATTATGAAAATAAATTGTAAAACTCTCCCTTCCCTCTCTAAACTCGACCATGTCTCTAACACTATTCCTCACCACTTATGTCAAATTATATAAGCTTAATACTGCCCGTCAAAAGTGTAAATTTTAAATTCATTTTTCGTTTAACCTTTTGAAAGTCAAATCTGAAGATCCAGAGAAAAATAAAATTCTCTGGTGAAATAAATTATAACAAATGAAGCCTTAAATTGGTCTATATATATATATATATATATATATATATATATATATATATATATATATATATATATATATATATATGCTGTTTTAAGCTATTTTTATAGATACAATTTATTTAAGTAAATGCTCTGTTTTTAATTAAACAGTATTAATTACATCTACCGTCGTGAATTTTCGAGAAATTTCGTAGAAAAAAATCGTTCTTCGACATGAATGGAACCTGAATCTACCGACCTAGATTTCACCACATGGGGTCATCAGGGTGAACTGGCAGGTTTTTTTTTTATCTTTGTACCAGAGATTTAAGTTACTGGACGATTTCTTTCGTCCTGTTCAGAGGTTTCTATTGCTTTTCCTTATTTTTTCAATTTTTCCTCGAATGCCAATTTGTTTGAAAATTGTGCTATGTAGGTCTTTTCTCCCACCAAGTTTAAATAGATTTACATTATATATATATATATATATATATATATATATATATATATATATATATATATATATATAATGGATTCTCCCGTCGGTTTCGAAGTATGAGGATCTACCAGCTTATTGATTCAGTTATGAAAGATTATGCGATAATCTTAAGTAGCATTTAAGGCCCCTAGTGCTAGTGATTTACAAGGATATATATATATATATATATATATATATATATATATATATATATATACAAATATAGATAACTATATTCGTTTCGAAAAAACCCTCGAATTTTTGATTTGCCAATAATCAAATCAATCTCGAAAAAAAAAAGGTTTTAAAAAAAGAAAGAGCTAGAAACACGAAAGTCTGTCAAAAAAAAATCGCACAGATGCAGGTTTGAAGCCCAAAGAAAAAAACCCGATACGAGTAAACAACTAACTAACAAAAGAGCTCAATACAAAGTTAGAGCAGACCTAGATAAACCTAGCCGGCTTTCCCTGACGATCCGTTTAGGTGAAACCTAGGTAGGTTTGTCTGGCTCACTAGGTTTATCTATCTATCTATCTATCTATCTATCTATATATATATATTTATATTATTACTCTTTTAGTCCTGTGACTATGAGTTTAGCTGATGTAGTATGTTTCTGTTCATGGAAATATATTGTGGCTATTTGTAATGAATAAAACTTTTATCTATTATTTGTGTTTCATCTACAATTTACAACGTATGTTTATGCAACAAATTTATTATAAGTTTTATTTGAATGAATAATTTTATCTTCAGCTCAAGTTTTGATTTAATGTATGTTGTGCCGGAAGTTGCCTGTTAAGTTATTTTGTCAGCAGTACGACAATATTTTAGATAATTATAATACTATAAGTATTTTTATATTGGGGTGTATGTAAACATCCCAGGAAACTATATATATTTTTGGAAATCTCATAACGAGAAACATTTAATTTGAATGAAAAAATACAGTAAAAGTAATTTCTCACCAGTAATATTTAATATTTAATTTAGACAAATTGAATAATAAGCGTTAACCTCCTTTCATCGATCTAATTATTTAATAGCAAATTAGGAAATCGTTGACTTGCCCACTGGATAAATACATCGTGTCATTTCTGCGTGCCTGTAAAACTCAGAACGCCTCCTGTTTTTTTTTTTTTTTTATCATTTCATCCCAAGCAAGATGATAATGCAACAAAGACTCATCGCATTTTTGGGAGTGAATGCTAATGGGAAGACTTTATTGATGAGAAAGGACAATAGAAGAACAGGTTTCAGGAAGACGGAACACTGACGTTGCATTTAAACTTTTGAAGATTGTAGGTGACAGCGAAGCAGGAAACTGGAAGAGAGTTCCACAGTCGAGAAGTGCGAGATCCCCGTCGGTAGACATATTCAGTAATAAGCGTTAACACATCGGCGGTTGACCTGGCGAAACGAAAGCCATATTATTTCTCTGAAAGAAGGCCGTCTTAAGTGGTGCTTATTCAACTCTGGTGGACGCCTGCTCAAGGCCAAATCCGATAACCAACCACAAAAGCAGCCGAAATAAGGATTACATTTTCCTTTATTACATAAAAAAATCAGATGTATTTAAAAAAAAAAAATTAATTTAAAACAATATTCTTATAGTGATAAAATATTGAAGGATGTGCGGGTGGTATTGTAAATAGCGGCTCCGAATGCGAAACCAGAGAGGCGAGTTCGAATTCAAGTTCGTTATATTCGAAAAAGTTTAAATCCAATCCTTCTCCCCCAGCTATGGGTTAAATAGCCGGAGCTATATCTAGAGCAATCATTGTTGTTCACAGTAAGTTTTAATGAATATTCATTCACAAAAAAAAAAAAAATTCTTATAATCCCAACTCTATTTCGGCTTTAAATATTACAGCTTATCACCCCGATCAAAGCAACAGTTCCCGTATGATCCCGGAAGTTAAGGGACGCCGAATCTGACCAGTGCCTAGATGGTGACTTCTTGGGAATACCAAGTACTGTAAGCCCGGATGTGGTGTAATGGATAACGGTTCAGGAATGTTAGAGTGGCGAGTTGTAATTCCTGTTGGGTTGGGCACTTCAAGGCGGTGTAATGGTTAGCAAGCTTGTCTCGCTAGAACAGTTACGACTGAGTAGTGAGTTCGATCCTAACTGGGTGCCCCATACTTTCGGCCTTGTGCCACATCCGAGCTACGCTTGGAAAATTGCTAATTCCCGTTGGGTTTCTTATAGTTACTTACGCCCAAATATTCATGGGAAATATAATCCGCCTCTTCTCCCCCACCCCACAAAAAATCTTGTATCTGTCTATATCTCTGAGATGAAGGATTATGATTATTTACATTATTCGGACCGTTATCCTTATCTTCTTCAGGTGATTGGAACTTCGAACCGAAACCTTTATATCGACCACCGGGGTAGATTGTTCTAGTTCCACGCGCCATGCCTCTTCCGGATGTCTCAGTGAATAAAGGCGTTGGTTAGATCCAGTGACTAGACCAAAAGAGTGGTGAGTTCACTAGCAGGCTATAGCAGTGGTGAAAAAAAAACTTGGAGGGTTAAGTTAAAGGGAAATAACTGAGACAACCCTAAGAGGCATGTCACGTGGAACTAGAACAATCTACTCCGTTGGACGAAATAAAGGGTTCAGTTCGAAATTCCAATCACCAGAAGAAGGCCGTAGCCCACAACGGCCGAAACGTGGTGAATATGGCAATGAAGATGAGGATGACAGTCCGAGTAATGTAAATAAATAAATTCTTACAATCTAAAAATATTCTCTGGCTTTAAATAACCTGCGAAGGGTTGATAAGCCGCAGAAACCGAATCAATCAATCAAATCCATCAATTATAAAAAAAAATGATTGACAGCTTACACTGAATAATTACTCACGGCATTTTTCTAATTTATTTGTAGTTAGCGAAAAGGTAGATAGTGTCCCCCCCCAAAAAACCCCAAATAAACAAAAAAACAAATAAACACTAGATATGTATATATGTAAAATGTGCGTAAGAATTAATAAATCGAGGTAAGTAAGAAATGTAGAGGAGATATGAAAGATTGTTTTCTTCGACATAACTATTTCTTTGTGCAGTAAAGTTTTGTGTATAGAAAGTTGTGTAAACATGTGACATATTTTCAAACCTGTAGTTAGCGCAACAAAGCGAAAGTGAAAGTAGCCAATCACGATCAAAGCGTTTCACTTGATGTAAACATTCGCGTTGATAACAGTTTCTCTTTGTTAATTATTAGTCTTTAAAGCCGGCTGATACATAAAGGAAATTTACATATATATCCTTTTAGGTGGGAGGTTACAAGTATGTCTGAACGTTTATCAATTTACATACAGGATCCTATCTGAGTGTTATGAAGCCGAGGAAATAAATACTTGAAAGACATTGTCGCGTGCGGACGGAGCAACAAGTTCTTTCTTGCTCATGTTATACTTAATTAAACTGTATGTAATGGCGAACCGATTTTGTGGTGCATAAATTGAAGTGCATTTCGCTTAAATATTTTATTCGCAATCCTTTGATTGCCCGAAGTTTCTACTTATAGAGATTTTCCAAGCGTAGCTCAGATGTGGCACAAGGCCGAAAGTATGGGCCACCCAGTGAGGATCGAACTCACTACACAGTGGTAATTGTTCTAGCCAGACAAGCTTGCTAACCATTACACCGCCTCAAGGTGCCCCAAATATAGTGATTTTCCAAGCTTAGCAGAGATGTGGCACAAGGCCGAAAGTATGGGGCACCCAGTGAGGATCGAACTCATTACTCACTCGTAATTATTCTAGCCAGACAAGCTTTCTAACAATTACACCATTACGAGGTGCCCAAATGCTTATTTTTAAAGCGTACCTTAGATGTGGCACAAGGCCGAAAGTATGGAGCACCTAATGAGGATCGAACTCAATTTTCAGTCGTAACTGATCTAGCGAGATAATTTCGCTAACCATTACACCAACCGAGGTGGCCATAGTGATTTTCCAAGCGTAGCTTAGATGTGGCCCAAAGCCGACAGTATGAGACACCAAGTGAGGATCGAACTCACTACTCATTGTTCTAGCACGCACGTACAGACTTTCTAAGATGGGTAAATGCACTGAGACGTTGGTGTTTTTGTTCTTTTCATTAATATCGAGACTTAAGGATCTGTAATGTAATCGATCCTGAACAGGCATCTAAACTTCAGCCCCTTTCTCACCCTACCTGACGTGGCTTCCCTCTGTCTTTTCTACAAATGTTTTCATGGCAACAGGTCTTATGAGCCCCCCCCCCCCGGTACACCTACACGAATTTAAGCGTGTTATTAGATTGGCAACTAGGCCTTACCATTTGATCTAGATGCAACCAACAATTATACTCTATCATTTTATTTTCTCGCACCTCCCACCTGTGGACATCCCTTCTGATTTCTTTCACAACCACCTGACAGGGCTTTCGTCCCTCTTTTCTCCAAATATTTTCATGGCAACTTCTCTGATGAGCTTTTTTCCCCTGTTGCCCCGACTACATGAATTGAAGCCTGCTACTAGATTGGCAACTAGGTCTCACGATTTTAATGCTGAACTAAGCAAGATGCAACCGCCACTTCTAACGGTTTCTTTACTCGCACTTTCCACCCGTGGAGATTCCTTCTGATTTATTTCTCATCGACCTGACGGGGCTTTCGTCTGTCTTTTCTCCAAATATTTTCATAGCAACACTTCTGATGGGCGTTTTTGGCCATGGCGCAATAATTCTGATTTTATTCTTCCTTGATAACACTTCCCGACAGTGAAACTCCCTTCCTCTTACCTGCTTCCCTAATAACTAAAATCTTCAAAAATTTAAATGCAACGTCAATCGCAATCTTCTGCTTCTTGAACTTTCTTCCTTTTTTTTTGTCCTTTCCCCAATCCTCCCCATTCTCAGTCTTCTCATTCTCATTCACTTTCGCTTCCTGTAACCCCCCCTGCATCTTAGTGGGATTATAGCCTTGCTTGGTGTGAAACGATTAAAAATATGGATTCGCAGATATATAGACTTAAAGGGCCGTTTTCTTTTTCTTATACTATTGTTTGACCAATATAAGAGCCTCTCAAGGTAGAGGTTACTAAATAAGGGTGTAGAAGGAGGGAGTATGAAGTGCATATCATGAGGATATGTAGGATAGATAACTATTGACCGTTGACTTGAAGTATTATAAGATTGTAGTAATTGAGGAGATGTCCTTTGGCGAGTTTTTTCTGGGGAAACAACTGCCTGAGATGAACTTACCAACGGAATACGAAGGGAAAGAGTGTGAATCAGACCGGTGTCTGAACCATGGCAGGTCCTTGCTGGGAAGGTCTGAACGGACGAAACTAAGGAATGTATTTCACTTGAACATTTGCCATGGAAATATCGATAGAATAGCAAGAATCTAGAAATGTTTCGTTTACGTGAAAAGGATTCTAGCGTAAATTCTTCTGAACTTCATCAAGGCTGGAAAGTGAAGACTGTCTAGCGCCAGCCCAGCTATACTCTATTTTTTCACTTGTGATAAGAATATTTTGTTATGCTGAACGGATTATAAGGCGCGATTTCCTTACAAGAAAAGACTGAAATTTTTTCAATTGGAAATAAACTTTATTTTTTCAGCACCATATCAATGAATTTTCATTGTCGCTACCCACAAATGAAAGTCTATATTTCTGAGATGAGGTATTATGTACATTATTTACATCATTCGGACTATTGGCCTCGCCATATTTATTACAACGTTTCGGCCGTTGTACGCTCCGGCCTTCTTCAGGTGGTTGGAATGTCGAACTGAACCCTTTATTTCGCTCACTGGGGTAGACTGTTCTAGTTTCACGTGCCATGTTTAACGGATGTCATTTATCCGTTATAAGTAATTAAAGCCTTAACCGGGTATTGAACTCACATTCTTTGGGTCTTGTCACTGGGTCTATCTAACGCCTTTATCCACTGTGCCATGTGTCCTTGAGGGGGATCTGTGTATAAATTTCTAGGTATTATAAACCTGTCTTCAGCACCATTTTTTACCAGTGCTCATATTGCAATTTTTGCTGTTATCAATGAATGTTTTACCAGAGCTCATATTGTCAAAGAGTGGGAGTTCAATACCCGGCAGCGGAGAACTTTCAGAGGGAAATTAACAGAAATTGCCAGATGCGAGCTTCGAGAAGTGGATTCGTTTCGGTAGGCGGATGTCTGGTCTGACATTTGAGCAAGGTGTCCGGCCCATCGAAGACGATAGCGAGTCATGGCGGTTTCATACCCAGGGGACGTTACTATTCGAGACAGAGGAGAAATATAAGGATCATTTAGATTTGAAGCAATATCCTCATCTTTATGCTGCTATCAAAATATTTGCGCCGTTGTGCTCTATGGCCTTCTTCCGATAACTGTCGAACTGTGCACTTTGATTAATCTACGGGGGTAGATTGTTCGCGATCCAATGTCCATGTCTCGCAGTATCTGGTCTTGTGCTGTTTTTGTTTTTTACGGTTCCGTTCTTATACACCTGCTTTCCGCCGAATCGGAGTCTGTTCTACCAGGCCCAAGTATTGAACTCGCATCTTTTGTTTTACTCTCTTCTTGCCCTCCCTCTTTCCGCCGTGGCTGGGTCTGTACTACCTGACACAGGGCTTGAACTCACACTCTATGCGACCAAATTCACGAACCAATACTTAAATCCTCCTCTCCTTCTTTTATGTTCCGTGTCGTTTTAAGACAGGAGTGACTTAATAATAAATAATCATGCCGTTAATACTATCACCCGATTATGAAAACAGCTGACCCTATACTTTTCAGACCCATGCTTTATAAGGGCTAATTAAACCAGCATGAAACCAACTAACATTATTCGACGGGAAGACAAATGTAATACGTACCTATAATTTTAAAAGAGTTTCAATATATATTAAAAACTTTTACAACAAAGATAAATAAATGAAAAAAAAAAACCTGCATCAACATAAACTACGAACACGGCCACAAGGAACTGGCCGTATTCAAGAATTAAAAATATGTCTTCTTTTCAGCGACTTAAAATACCATTTCCAAAGGCACAATCCAAATGCTTGTAAATCGCTAATATATTATACGAAAGCGCTCGGTACGAATAACCTTTTGGTCAACTGCTAGGCATGCAAAAAAGAAAAAAGTGAGCCCAAAAGAGATTCTCCTATTTTTACATACAAGCAAAATACTATAAAATAAACTTAGGAAATGTATCTTGTCAGTTATTTTTAATTAAACATATCAAACAGTGATTACTACCAAAATATAAGCTATATATATATATATATATATATATATATATATATATATATATATATATATATATATATATATAACCAATGGGCAAATATAGTATACGTATACATAAACCGGTGTCAACCCATGATATAAATAAAAATAAATATAAGAATTCCAGCACTTGAAAATTCCTTCGGCATGAAACTCGTAGTTGTGCAATCAATGGAGGATATTATATATATATATATATATATATATATATATATATATATATATATATATATGAATTATTCACACAAAACTAATGCAAGGTTAATGATTTTAAATGGCGAGACATCCATCTCGCAAAACAATTCAAATATTACACAAAAACCTTAGATCCGTTATGAATGAATTGATCCTTGTTCATATAAATTTATATATTTGAATTATTTGCGAGATGGATGTCTCGCCATTTAAAATCATTAACCTTTGCATTAGTTTTGTGTGAATAATTCATGTATTTGTAAATTGATTGCACGTTTATTGTAATTTAAATAACTGATCCATGTGCGACTTTTGGTTAATAAGTGCGACATTACTGTAATTATTGAACAATATAGTTCATGCCACTTTGACAGTAAAATTTACCAGTAAAATAATTTGTTCATTACCATATTTGGTATAAACGCAAACATTTTTAAAAAAAGAAATTCAAAAATCAAACTTAGCGTTGCTTTGGCGCGTTCAAAAACCAATATCTCATTTTCAATAGCATTTCGGATACAATACACATATATTTTCGATGTCCTCTTATTACTAAGAGAAAAAAAAAAGAACAACATCTATTATATACCTGAAGATGTCTGTATGAACAGACGAAAGCTTGTGTAAAAATAACAACTAATACGGCAGAAATTTATATGAACAAGGATCAATTCATTCATAACGGATCTAAGGTTTTTGTGTAATATTTGAATTGTTTGCGAGATGGATGTCTCGCCATTTAAAATCATTAACCTTTGCATTAGTTTTGTGTGAATAATTCATGTATTTGTAAATTGATTGCACGTTTATTGTAATATATATATATATATATATATATATATATATATATGCATTCTTAATATCATCCATTATTTACACAACTCTGAGTTTCATGCCGAAGCAATTTTAAAGTGCTGGAATTATTAAATATATATATATATATATATATATATATATATATATATATATATATAAGTGAACATAAGTGAACATAGGCGACAGTCTGTTTCATGCTATATGCAATTGTCAGGCCTGACGATTTGCATATAGCATGAAACAGACTATCGCCCTAATGTTCACTTTATGTTCACTTTTATATTTACACACGCTCTATCTCTGATATCGATCACTTTATCCCATAAATATAGCAGACCTTAAAACTATATTTCTTCATATATATATATATATATATATATATATATATATATATATATATATAAAACAATTCTGGGAAAACCGAAGAAATTAAGAGAAATCAATTTTACTTTCCAAATCTTCAATATATCAAAGAGAGAATGATAGGGAGGGAGGGAGATGCACGTAGTTCGTAAACTAGAAATACATCTAAATAAGGTGCTAGTCTGATTTTTGAGCCATGTCATGTGTAAGGCTTCCTCAAACATTGGTTATAATGATAAATAGATAGATAGACAGACAGCTAGCTAGCTAGATATACATATATGTACAGACTGAAATAGCTAGTTAGCAAGATTTGAACTAAATGCAATATGCGGATGTAAATATACTGTAAGATTTGTAGGAAGATAAACAGACATCCATCCATCCAGCCAGCCAGATAGACAGATACATACATACATACATGCATAGATATATAGATACGAACATACTTATAGAGATAAATCGATAGATAGGAGCCGACACAGAAAGACATATAGGAATATTCTGAGATCGATATATAATAATATGGCGTGCCTTAAAAGTATATATATATATATATATATATATATATATATATATATATATATATATATATATATGTAGAGAGAGAGAGAGGGAGATGAATAATTAGGAGCATTTGAATAATCATAATTAAGTAATTTATCGAGTCTAGAAGAAACCTCAACAGAATGCAGAAAGCACTGGACGGCCGTTTCGTCCTATATTTGGGACTCATCAGCAGTGCGCATCCACGACCGAGAATTGAAACCCGAACAGCTACGATAGGAGGCAAACGCCATATTAACTGCACCAATAGTTCTCGGTGACGTCTAATTCGTAACCTCTTCATCACCGAGAACCATTGGTACAGTTGGTATGGCGTTTGCCTCCTATCGTACTGAGGGAAAGATGTGGCACAAGGCCGAGTTTGTGGTTTTTCCGAGCCCGTAGGCTCAGCCAAAAAATGCCCGTATAACCCGTATAAACGAGATCGGGTTGGTCATTTCTTCCCGAACGAGATTCTGCTCTTCGGCGGAACCTCGTCCGGGTTCCTTTCTTCAGAGGCAGAAAGTTCGACCGTCAAGTCGAGAATTGATTCGGTATTCAGCCACCCCCCACGAGGGTTGCATGTGGCACAAGGCCGAGTTTTTGTGGGTTTTCCGAGCCCGTAGGCTCGGCCAAAAATGCCCGTATAACCTCGTAAAAACGAGATCGGGTTGGTCATTTCTCCCCGAACGAGATTCTGCCTTCGGCGGAACCTCGTCCGGGTTCCTTTCTGCTCAGTGGTAGACCAATTTTTCGGCTTGATTCAGTATCAGCCACCCCCCCCACGAGGGTTGCATGCGACACAAGGCATCGGGTTTCTGAGCCCGTAGGCTCAGCCAAAAAATGCCCTCGTATAAAAACGAGATCGGGTTGGTCATTTCTTCCCGAACGAGATTCTGCCCTTCGGCGGAACCTCGTCCGGGTTCCTTTCGCTCAGAGGCCGAGAAGCTCGGCTTGTTAGCACAAGGGGCCGACACAAGGTCATTTTTATCGTGGGTTTTCCGAGGCTCAGCCAAAATATGCCCGTATAGCCAACCCTGCCCGAATAAGTTCGACCATCAAGTCGAGAAGCTCTCGGCTTCGTAACGAACGAGATTTTTTTTATCGTGGGTTTTGGTCTGTAAAAACGAGATTTCACCCCGAACGAGATTCTGCCCTTCGGCGGAACCTCGTCCGGTTCCTTTCTGCTCAGAGGCATCGAAGTTCGGCTTGATTCAGTATTCAGCCACCCCCCACGAGGGTCCGACACAAGGTCAAGCCTCGGCTTGATTGCAGGTATGACTCAAAAAAACGAGATCAGGTTGGTCATTTCTCCCCGAACGAGATTCTGCCCTTGCGGAACCTCGTCCGGGTTCCTTTCTGCTCAGAGTTTATCAAGTCGAGGTTTTCAGTATCAGCCACCCCCACGAGGGTTGCCGACACAAGGTCATTTTTATCGGGCTTTCAGCCAAAAATTCGTATAACCTGTAAAAAACGAGATCGGGTACCCCTGAACGAGGTTTCTGCCCTTCGGCGGAACCTCGTCCGTCTTTTTCTGCTCAAAAGCAGAGGGAGTTTTCGAAAAGATCGGCTTATTCAGTAAGGGTTATTCATTTTTATCGGGTTTCCTGAGCCCGTAGGCTCAGGCTTATTCCGTAAAACGAGATCGGACATTTCGAACGAGATTCTGCCTTCGGCGGAAGGACCAAAAAGAGAGGGATCGGCTTGCATCACCCCGAACGAGTCATTTTTTCTGTTTCTGAGCCCGTTCAGCCGGCGGAACCTCGTCGCAAAAACGGGTTCATTCACCCCGAACGAGATTCTGCTCAGAGGTAGAGAGTTAGACCATCAAGCCGAGAAGCTCGGCAGGTTCATTCACCCCGAACTCCTGCCCTTCGTAGTCCGTCCGGGTTCCTTTCTTCAAAAGCAGAGGACCATCAAGTCGGAGGCGTAGTATACATAGTGTTAGGAAGAGTTCATTCTGTAGTTATAGGTAAGGACCCATGACATGTACTTTATCTCCTCACAGATAAACAAGAGAAATGAGGCAACTGAGAGGTAATACAAATGAAAGATCATTAAATATTCGAAATATCTGAAATAGTAGAAATAGTGAAAATAAAGAACAAAGATGACTACGAAAGTAAAATGTGACAGGAGGTAAAAAAAGATATGAAGTAGCTATCCAGTTGAGGACAGATAAGCACCAACTACAGGGTCCTGAACTGTTACGTAATATCAATCCTTCTATATGGCAGTAAATGTTGGGTAATCTCCTCACAGATAAAGAAGAGACCTGAAGCAACTGAGAGGTGATTTTACAGAATGATGCTGAAAATTCCATGGATTGAACATGTGAGTTTCAAGTAAAATAGAAACAAAAAAAGACCCATACTTACAATCATAAAAAGACAATTGAAATTTCTATGGCACATGATGAAGAAGGAGGGCTTAGGGAAGTTGCTACTTCACCGGCGAAATGCCAACCGACTTTCAATACCAAAACAGCTTTAAGTTTTGGAATCTTGAGTCTTAACTTAATTTGGGATTTCGGTTAGAGATTGAAGATGATGTTATATGATAGACGAGCTTTTTTTCCTATCAATAAAATCGTCTGATTCCCGTATAATATCGAAATTTGACCTCGTATGACATCCATTTGTCTATAAACAGTTGGCCTAGAGTTGAATATCACTGATTTGAAGGTCCTCTTTTAAATGTCCGTGTCGTCAAAAACACTTGATCATGGTAAATTTGCTGTGTCCAGGTTGCGTAAAATATTTGAGTATATGTGATTGTGCCGCTATGTGATAATCAATTAATGAGCATTCATCTTTTCAAAGCTTCAACGGTGAACTATCAGGTAATGCACGAGATGAAACGGCATGTAATTGTTGCAATATGCACAAAGCATAGCAATGTTTTTTTGGAAGTCGCCAGGTCGTTTGTTGCACAAAGAGCAGAAGGAATTGGAAATCACCAGCGGGGATGTGTCGCCTGTAACGAAACGCAAAAAGCATTCACGGCGTTCGGACAGTAACAGGGCGCCACAATTCGTACAGCGGGTGCAGAACAATAATCGATTCGAATCCTTGTTATGGTCGGGATCCTTGTACCACGGTGATAGTCCAATGTAGAACCAATACAGAAGAACTCAAACACAGGTATGCAATAACACAGATATATTACAAACAGGAATATATACAGAGAAGTAGAAGTGTTAGGATGAACAATCAGGTTTATTAGAGAGAACAATGAAGTCTCGACCAGTATCACTATTCGAATGTCTTGCAATAATCGTCTGAACGCGACTCTGTTTCGGACG
>CAHIKZ030000607.1:140000-160000 GCA_903632075.3 Acanthosepion pharaonis
ATAATAATTATAATAATAATAATAATAATATATATATATATATATATATATATATATATATATAGACTCGAAGTAGGACTTCCTTAGAGTCTACGTGCTTTTAACTGTGACTTCTACAAGCGGTTACCTCACACTATTACTCTACCTCCAACTCAATCACAATCTCTGCTCTCTCACTCTCTCTCTCTCTATTTTGACTGACTCTGGGTATTTAACGGCAGCAGTCCAAGTAACACTTTGGTCGAGTCCACTTATATAAAAAAGGGGAGGACACCATAACAATTCCAAGAGATTGGCAGAGTACTGCGAGACAGGGGGATTTTTTTTGGTGACAAAGACAAAAGTACTGAGCTGCTATGTGACATCTGTCCTCCTATTCGGCAACTGGATGAATTGCACTTTCAGTTAACTAAAAGGAAAACGGCACTGATTAATCGATGACGTCCATTTCTGCTTCATGACAATGCTCGGCCACATGTTGCCAGGATGACAGTATAGACGCTCACTGACTTGAGACACGAGACTTTGCCACACCCACAATATTCTCATGATATCTAGCCAGCTGACTACCACTTTTTCCAAGAATTTTCACAATTCAAAGATTTCTTGGTGTCCAAACCTTTAGAGTTTTATGACGAAGGAATAAAAAAATTCATAACTCAATGGCAGTATAGATGTTCGCCATTCACATTTGGATTGATTTAAACACTAAATATGTTAATTCAAGATTAAAATTTGTTTTTAAAATCGGGCTTTAATCTCCAAACAACCTGATTAAATGTTATTAGAAATAATTATAAATCGATTAACAATTCAGTAGCATTTCCATTACACCATTAGCACAATTACAATAGATTCTTATAACAAATTCATATAGAATTATTTTTTCTGATCAAAACATTTTTCTAATAAAATCATTACCAATGCATTCTTAATATAAATTTATTAACAATAAATTTTTCTAATAAAATTATTTCTAATGAATTCTTAATATAAACTGATCAGCAATAGAGTTTTCTAACAAAATTATTTACAATGCATTCTTAATATTAACTAACAATAGAGTTTTCTAATAAAATTATTTCCAATGCGTTCTTAATATAAACTGATCAGCAATAGTTTTCTAATAAAATTATTTTCCATGCATTTTTAATATAGATTTATTTACAATGCAGTTTTCTAATAAATTATTTCCACTGTTTTCTTAATATAAATTGATTAACAATGCAGTTTTTTAAGAAAATTGTTTCCAATGCATTCTTAATATAAATTTATTAACAATGCAGTTTTCTAATAAAATTATTTCCCATGCATTCTTAATATAAACTGATCAACAATACAGTTATCTAAGAAATATGTTTACAATGTATTCTTAATATAAATTGATTAACAATGCAGTTTTCTAATAAAATTATTTTCCATGCATTTTTAATATAAATTGATTAACAATACATTTTTCTAACAAAATTATTTACAGTGCATTCTTAATATTAATTGATTAACAATGCAGTTTTTTAATAAAATTATTTCTAATGAATTCTTGATATAAACCGATTAAAAATACAGTTTCATAATAAAATCATTTCCAATGCATTCTTAATATAAAATAATTTACAATACAGTTTTATAATAGAAATCAATTATAATGCCTCCTGACATTAAAAAAAAAACGTTTTACAATGCATCATCTATTCAAAGTATTTTATGTGGCAATTCCATATTAAAACACAATGTACAATGCACTAAAAAAATAACTTCTTATAAATTATTTTAGTTAGCTTTTTCTTTTCAGCATTCGTAGTGTCAGCCTCTATGTAATTGTGTGAAGGAATAAAAGTTTTGACGGGTTTGTAATTGTTTTCATCAACAGTAAGCCTGTACTGCGTATTGTTTTGAATGGAAACAACGATGTTTATGTTTTGAAAAGGAAACAAATCGGTTCTTTCTGCCTTCAACAAAACATGGCCATTTTGTTTTGGATTACTAACATATGAAACCGTAGAAAAGAAAGACAAACAATAAAGAGTTCAGACTTAAAATACAAAAGAAAATCTTTTTTTATTTATGGAAAATGATTTGATTTACAATATAATCTCCGTTCGTTTCATTAGAAAAAAAAAAAACAAATGAAAAATATCCCTACCCCTTTCATTGTTCTCTCCTGTCTCTCTGAGATTTTGTGTGTAAACATAGATTCCTCAGTCGATTGAACGATATGGATATTTATAATAAAATAATTTTCAATGCATTCCTATAATAAAGACATTTAGAATAAATTCTTATAACAAATTATATAAAACGCATTCTTATCATAAAAACATACTTATAATAAAATCATTTACAATACTTTTTCATAATAAAATCATTTACAATGATTTCTTATAATAAAATCATATATAATGTATTCTATAAGAAAAAACATTTACAAGGCTTTCTGATAATAAATTCATTTACAATGCATTCTAATAAGAAAATCATTTACAATGCTTTTTCACAATAAAATCCTTTACAATGATTTCCTATAATAAAATGATATATAATGCATTTTTATATTAAAATCATTATAATGCTTTCTTACAATAAAATCATTTATAATGCATTTTATAAGAAAAAAAATTTACAAGGCTTTCTGATAATAAATTCATTTACAATGCATTCTTATAAGAAAATCATTTACAATGCATTCTTATATTAAAATCATTTACAATGCATTCTTATAATAAAATCATTTACAATGCATTCTTATAAAATCATTTACAATTCATTCTTATAGTAAACTCATTTACAATGCATTCTTATTATGAAATCATACACAATGCATTCTTATAATAAAATCATTTACAATGCATTCTTATAGTAAAATCATTTACAATGCATTCTTATAATAAGTTCATTTACAATGCATTCTTATAATAAATTTATTTACAATGTATACTTATAGTAAAATCATTTATACTGAATTTTTATACTACGTAAAATCATTTACAATGATTTCTTATAATACAAAGTAACCAAAAAAGTTCTGTCCGGTTTTGATTAGTCATTGAATAAAGTTGAAATATATACGAAATGCGTGTAGCAATTGTTTTCAAATTCGGACAGCCGGAAGTAGGAACATTATAAAAAACACGCGCACCGTGCCCGGCCATTAGTTATAAGCCGGACAGCTGTGAGAAGGATGGAAGTGTCTAGAGATCTCGTTCAGGGCTGTTTGCTTTACGACTTTAAAGTGGGCTTATCAGCAGCTGCATCAAGTCGCCGCATATGTCAAGCGTTTGGGGATAGTGCTGTGGATGAACGTACTACAAGGCGTTGGTTTCGAAAATTCAAGTCGGGAGATTTGTCTCTCCATGATGAGCCTCGCAGTGGACGACCACAGGTCTTGAATGACGGAGTCCTGAAGGCGTCCATTGAAGAGGACAGTAGTCTAACGTGTGGTGAACTTGCAAAACAGTTCAACGTTTCCGATGAAACAGTTAGACTTCACCTGCACCGCCTAGGTAAGACGTACAAACTGAGCAAGTAGGTTCCGCAAACGCTGTTGGAGGTCCACAGAGGACAACGAGTGGCAGCCTGCGTGTCGCTGCTTTCTCGCCACCGTACCGCATCCTTATTCAATCGAGTGCTTACCAGTGATGAAAAGTGGTTTCTGTACGAAACTCCCAAGCGTTCCAAACATTGGTTGCCTCCTCAGGATGCTTTCCCTCACACCGCAAGACCGCCTATGCACCCACGCAAGATTATGCTTTGTGTCTGGTAAACAGGTCGTCAAGTGGTTGATTATGAACTGCTATCATCGGGACAAATGGTCACTGGACACCTATACTCGCAACAAATGAAACGTGTGCAACAGGCATTGCGCCAGAAGGAGCCAGTACTGGTGAATCGCAAAAGTGTGCTTTTCCTCCATGACAACGCCAGACCGCATGTCGCGTGAGTGGTCAGGGATACCATACAGCAACTTGGGTGGGAGACTTTGTGCCATCCACCTTATTCACCTGACCTTGCGCCATCCGATTACCACCTCTTCCACTCCCTGGATAATCATCTTCGTGGGAAATCCTTCACCAATGAAGCAGAGTTGCGCAAAGCTCTCACGGATTCTTTGCGTCAAAACCCCCGAGTTCTACCGCAAGGGCATTGAACAGCTGGAGACACGTTGGCAGAAGGTGCTGGATGCCGATGGCGATTACTTCGAAGACTAAATATAAGTTACACATACTGTGAAACGTTTTCTTTTTTTTCCTTTAAAAACTGACAGAACTTTTTTGGTTACCTTGTATAATCATCTACAAGGCTTTTATTATAAGAATGCATTGTAAATGATTTTATTATGAGAATAAAATCATTTACATTCTTATAATAAAAACATTGTCAGTGTATTCTTAATAAAAACATTTTCAGTGTATTCTTAATATAAAATCATTTACAATGATTTCTTACAATAAAATAATTTACAACGCCTTCTTATAATAATTCATTTACGATGCATTGTTATAATAAATTCATTTGCAATCTACATAATAAATGCGAATATCAGTTTGTCAGTGTGTCACTGTATCACACTTTTTCAACTTTACACTTTGAGACCGTCGCCCAAAATATCATATCATTCTGGAATCAGGCCGACTCCCTGAGCAAATTAAAAACATACCGGTTCGGATCCAGACCCCAATCCTGAAATTTGGGATTCACAAGTTTTCATTATTGCGATTGTTTTCGGCGATTTTTGTACGTAATTTTTTGCGACAATATTTTTTTTGTAAGATAACAATTTTTATGACATGGAAATAATTTTAGGAATAATCAAAATTAATTATTGTGAAAATTATTGTACGGAAATTAAGGACATAAAATTGTGTTTAAATTAAGTGTCAGCACAAGAATTATCGTTGGAACTTTTAAAAGGTAAGCTTAAATATTAATGCAATACTTAAATACAATGATCAATTTTGAGTTCTGTAGTTTATTGTTGCCTATCGCCTCTACTCCTCCTTAACTCTTGTGATGAAGGCTCACAAGGGTTAGCTTAAATGCCGCCTTTACCTTGGCTTTTGAGCTAGATTCTTATAATTAAATAATTGACAATGCATTCTTATAATAAAACCATTTATAACGCATTGTGATAAAATCATTTACAATGCTTTCTTATAATTAAATAATTGACAATGCATTCTTATAATAAAATTATTTTCAATGCATTCTTAATATAAAATCAATTACAATAATTACTTATAACAAAATCATTAACACATCCTCATAATAAAATCATTTACAATTCATTCTTATAGTAAAATGTGATGTGTCTTTTTAGGAGATTACGGATCTCCAAATCTTCTTGCTCTCTGTTGGTCAAAGCAATATTTTCTCCTTCCTGGATTTTATCAAGGCAAATTTTAACACGTGCGCACACAGACACTGACACAGGCACAGACAGACAGGTAGACAGACAGGTAGACAGACACACACACACACACACACACACACACACACACACACACACACACATATATATATATATATATATATATATATATATATATTTAAGTTATGAAAAACTTGGTAATCCGTATGGGTAGTCCCAAGAAGAGCTCAATGTAAATCCAGATGTAAATCCAGAGCTAATAATTTGTTATCCAGCGTCCTTTAAAAGGGCTCTGGTGAAATAAATTATTATAATGGAACCTTAAAGTGGTCTGTTTTCTTTTTAATATATATATATATATATATATATATATATATATATATATATATATATATATATATATATATATAGAGAGAGAGAGAGAGAGAGAGAGAGAGATTTGTTTTATACGTTTTAATTTTTTTATATCTAAAAGAATCTCTAGTATTGAAAACTCTTTCCAATAAATATAGCAAATTTGTAATGATATAGTTTAAAATTTCACACACACACACACACACATATATATATATATATATATATATATATATGTTCATATTTATCTATCTCTCTCTCTCTTCATATATATATATATATATATATATATAAATTAATATAACAGTTTGTAACAAGAAATCACACAGATCCGTGAAAAATACTCAGAAAAGCGGCGCGTAGAAGAAGTAGTCAACTGCTAGAAGTGAGTCAAGTGAATTCCACAATGAATCTCGAACTGCAGGATATCTACCAACCGCCCCACGTGGTCAGATGTGGCACAAGGCCGAATCTAATGTGGGGTATCCGAGCCCGTAGGCTCGGCCAAAAATTCCTCATAGATCCCAAATTAAACTGGGTCGAGTAGCTGTTTCCCGAGACGAGCTTCTGCCTTTCGACATAACCTCTTCTGGGCGATCCTCTCTGTCCGGAGTCAGAGAGTTTGACCAGCACAGCTGGAGACAAATCTCCAACTGTAGACCAACATACAGTATTTACTACTGCATTTATGTGAATGGGGGCATATACATTATCGTCAGTATGCTACAACAATTAGGCACATCGATGGGACATTATACAGTGTAAATCTCAGATCAAAATTCAGTTAATATCTACGTATCACCCTACGGGTTTATTGATCCACCCTCTGCTCTGACTTGCTTTGAGCTTATGAAATCGAATATATGTTGCAGTTTTTTTTGGGTATGTGTACTAGTGAGCTAGCCTAAATGTGCTGACTCATTTTATAGTTCACCAATAGAAGGGTTAACCAATCAGAAAGCTCAAAATATTCAATGCGACGTGTATAAAGGCAGCCATTTTGTTTTTTCTCCCAAATTGTCCGCACTGCCAACCTGATATCGAAGATTTAAAGAATTACTTAACAACCGCTACTTTTTCTGAATCTTCACTGCCGACCTCTGATATTGAACAGATTACGGACTTCACTGGATTCCATATTCAGATACTACGGCAAACATGGTCAACAATATAACCCCACCAACAAGCAATATCACGTTATATCTCTGCCGAGTATGATTCCTCTTTTATATGAGATCTCATTTCCGGAAGATGGATATCATGGCTGCCAA
This sequence comes from Acanthosepion pharaonis, assembly GCA_903632075.3. Classification (NCBI taxonomy): domain Eukaryota; kingdom Metazoa; phylum Mollusca; class Cephalopoda; order Sepiida; family Sepiidae; genus Acanthosepion; species Acanthosepion pharaonis. The sequence goes on from CAHIKZ030000607.1 coordinate 146,991, forward strand.
CAACTTCCTCTTTTGTTGGATAAATTTCACTATTCACTATTTAACATATACCTTTGTCCCTATTCTGCTATACACTCACACAAACTATTCCTTTTTTTTTTTTAAATATATCCGTTTAATATATTTATTAGTACTTGTTTGTTTTAAATTCTGTTTTGCGTTTCTTTTTTTCACCTGGATTCAGATGAGTCCGCCAACATTGTTAGTGGGACAGATGTACCAAGAGTATTATTTATTAAAAAAAAAAGTTCACTCCTTTAAAAAAAATCATTTTATCCCAAGCAAGGCAATAAATCCACTAAGACAGAAGGGTTTACTGAGTGTTAGAGAATACGAGGAAATCTACTATTAAGGAGAGAGGACAATAAAAGTAAAGAATTGAGAAAACAGAAGATAACAGTTGACATTACATTTGAATATTTGAAGATCAAAGTTGACCGGAAAGCAAGAAGCCGGAAGAAAGATCTACAAGCGAGAAGTGCAATAGAAGAAACTTTTAGCATAGAACTTACGGTTGCATCTGGGCATTTCAAGTGTAAAATGATGAGACCTTTCCGCCAGTCTAGTACTGCGTTTACATTCATAAAGTCTAGATACCGCGGAGGAAACTTCATCAAGACAATTACGATGAAATTATTTATAGAAAAGGCATAGGGATGTTACGTTACGACGGCGCAAAAGGGTCTGAAACCGAGATGCCAGGTCAGGATGAACGACATTGCAGATTCTTCTTTTGATTTTTATCAAAACTCTTTAAATATATAACAGGAGTACCAGACCCGAAGTGACAGCAACATTCAAATCAAACGACGAATGGTAATCTTATAAATATGTAAGATAGATTATGGTCAGAAAAATGGCCTAGCACGACATACTGAAGCAACTTTCTTAGCAGAAAAACATAGAGATTGATTTAAAATAAGCCTTCAACTTCATGTTAGCTGAAAACGTTAGTCCGAGAAGACACAATGATCCACTCTCTTAGTGGTTAGCATCAGCCATACTGATAGAAGATAAAAAAGGTGTCCTGTCAGATGATTAAAAGAGAATAGTATCGTTTTTGAGACGTTAAAATTAACAGGTCACTTCTTCAACTTCATGTCAGCTGAAAACGTTAGTTCGAGAAGACACAATGATCCACTCTCCTAGTGCTTAGCATCAGCCATACTGACAGAAGGTAAAAAAGTGTCCTGTCAGATGATTAAAAGATAACGCTATCGTTTTTGGAGCGTTAAAATTAACAGGTCACACATTGAACTATTCAACATCACATTGTAGGTTACTTTTGAGATCAGTTGCCAAATTTGACCTTATCGAACCGATTAGACAGCAGTAAATATCAAAAGTCATTGATTCTTGCAACAGTGATCCCCCAGATGCTGATGGCTGCTTTTGTAATGGTCATCATCATCACACACATACATACATACATACTTACACAAATTCAAATTATAGAACAATAAGCATTCATTGGATAATAAATCAATACTACTGCGTAATGCGACAATTTATAAATCGCAGCTATGCGACAATTTTATAATGGGTATATTTTCATCTAGTCGATTTTGTGCGCTTTTGGGAGAATCGAATCCCAAGAGCCTTCTCAGCTTAGTAAATATTTTCAGGAAACATCAGCTTCTAATTGGTCAATAAACACACAAGTGGGCATTGCAATCCATCCACGCACAATATATTTTTCCATTGCTTGACTAAGTCTAGTTTCCCGCCAAGATGCTGTGAGCCTGTCGCGTGATTACATTATCTATAAATAGCAAACATGAGTTTGCCTTTTTCTCTTTCTTCTCTATTCTTGCTGCAAAATGTAGTCCCAGAGAATTATCGTCTCGACCATGACGGTCAGATGTTAAATAATATTTCACACATTCACGTGCGTACGAACTCTTACGAACTTTTCCAAAATACGAATATTCACCAAAGAACAAACACAAATGTTTACACACAAACACAATGTTAACTGTCTATGTGCTTTGTAATTTGTTAATACATATGTTTGTTTATATATATATATATATATATATATATATATATATATATATATATATATATATATATATTGGTGATATAATGGAATGTGCATAGACCTGTATTACCCCTCACTTGGTTATAGTAGCCAAAACCACTTAGATACTTCGTTCAAATATATCCCTTTCCAGGACATATCAGATAGATAGATAGATAATTTGAACAGGGTGAGAGATAGATAGATAGATAGATAGATAGATAGATAGATAGATAGATAGATAGTGATATAATGGAATATGCATACACCTGTGTTCCCCCTCACTGGAATATGATTGGCTGGTGTCCGTCATAAATACCGACGGATGTGTAGGAGAGTCAGAGAGAGCCTTAGTCTGAGAGCTAAGTCTATAACGACGCCCATTGGACTACGTCATTGATCTACACTTCTTACCTGCGACTACGACGCGTACCCTTAGAATACGATAGCAGTAATCGACTCGATTACTGCTACCGTATTCTACTTGGTTATAGTAGCCAAAACCACTTAGCTACTTCGTTCAAATAGATCCTTTTCTGGAACCTATCAATCGGTCTTGTTTGTTTGTCTTCTTTATCTTCAGTTGGACTCAATTCAAGTCTAGCATTCTCTTCTAGCTGGGCTTTCTTCTAGCGGGAAATTTAAACGCAAGTGTTTTTGTAGTTGTTGTTGCAATCTGCGACGTCTGACAAAACTTCCTGAACAAAACACACTATTTTCTTGATACGGCTGGCGTAAAACCGCAACGACTGATAAACTCCTTCAATTTTCTCGATAATCTTCTTCTGCGCCTCTGCTTTCTCCTTTACACGATTCTCTTTCCACGTTCCAAAAGAGACTCCATTTTTCTAACTGCCCAGACGCCGGCGTTCAGCGTTTTTTTTTATCTCCTTTTCTGCCTACCTTCTTTCCGTGACATTACGAGACTGTCCGCGTGAGGATACGTGACCATTCGCAATACAAGCTTTCTGGGGGCGGCCATGTTTCTTTTTACGGTCAAAAAGATAAGCCTTGCACGCGGAACATATACGCTGCCGTTTTCGATCAGGTGGGAGAATATTTTCTTTTCAATTATCCCTACAGTTTTCTTTTCATCTTCACCCCCACCCCGGTCCGCTACACTTTGAACTCTTCACATTTAATTTCATTTCTCAAAATTTCTTTTTTTTTTTTTTTAGTATTGTCGGAGTTATCTCCTCCTTAGCTCCTTAACCCTTTCACCAGGGGTCTCTCTTCCCTGGCTATAAATACTCGCTGGCCCTTTGCTTCTTCCTCTATTTCCTCAGGCTTTCAGCCTTACCACCTCGCAGATGTGAACGCTCAGAGATACAGCGTTTCCCAAATTCTGGGAACACGCTAAGCACAAAACACGTACATACGCACACTCACCACAACACACACACATAATATTTATCACACGCACTCTGTCCATGTAAATGTCCATGTAACTTGTAACATTTCTTGTTATTAATACGTATATTTGTTTACATATATTTATCGGTCTTGTGTTTGTTTTTCTTTGCCTTCTTTGGACTTAATTAAAGTCCAACTTTCTCATGTAGTTGGACCTGCTAGCAGGAAAATCTTAACCCACATGTGTTCATCTACTTCTACTCAACAGCATCACCGACAAGGTCCTCTACAGTACGCCCATTTAATATATTTATTAATGTTTGTTTCTATTAAATTCCATGTTTTGTTTTTCTTATTTTCGCCCAGACTCACATGAGTCCGCCAATGTGTTTGCGGGATCAATTTTTGAACGTGATTTTTTTCGACAATTATTTTTTGTATGATAACAATTCTTATAACTTGGAAATAAATTTGGCAATAATCTAAATTAATTTCAAAACCCAGTGAAAGTGACCCATAACTAGGAACATTAAACATTAACTAAAAACATCCACTCCTCGTTAGAAAAGTGTTGATTGCTGCAACACTGATCACCAAGTTGCTAAAGGGTTAATCAACTTCGCTTTGGAGTCAATGATCGTTCAGTAAAGCAGTTTATTTATTTATTTTTTTAAATATTCCATTTATTTAAAGACTGTACAAATCAACAGTGTAACTGAAAGAATTTCAATTTTTTTCAGACAAACGATCATTGTAAGGAGCTATAATTAATTTTTAACACTTGAAACAAAGATTTAAAAGCTCTCAATGCAATGACGACATAATGACGTCATTGGCGTCCATTTTTTATTTTACAACCGAAGTTGGCATGCGCATTCTTTCAATTTTCTTTCTTTTACTGCACGTGCCGCAGAGTGTGTGGTCGTGATGATTTGTAACTGAAAACTGAAGATGCAGACATTTTTTATTTCAAAACTTTTAACGTCGCAGGTGCTACCGATGCAATTATCAGCCTTTTTAAATAGACGTGCAACTGTGGAGCATTTTGCAATTAATGCCCGAGGACGAAGCCCGTAGCAAGCTCTTTAATTGAAACGTCATCACTCTCATTGCTCCAAATCGACTCGCCGCAGTAAAAAGATCGGCGATTTTAGAAATAATCATTATAATTGTCGGCAACTTTGTTGAATCAAGTCATATAAATCAGTTAGAAATTAAAATGAATTCAAGAAAAGGCACAACTAATAAAGGAAAGTTATATAGAAAGACAAGCAGGTTCGGAAGTTTAAAGCTTTTTTTTAAGCATTTCACCCCAAGCAAGGCGGGAAGCCACTAGCACGCAACGGGTTACAGAGAGTTGGAGCGAGAGCAAATAGAAGTGATAGAGGAAAGGATGAAGAGAAGGATAGGGGATAGATCAAGGCATCTGGAGACGTCGACTGACATTACATTTGAATAGTTGGAGATTATAGCTATCAGGGAAACAAGAAAAGGGGAGGGAGTTCCACAGGCAAGAAGTGCGAGCCATGAAGCTATTGGAGTAGAAGAGACGGCTACATTTAACAGTTTCGACAGTGAAAGGGTGAGAGCGAGATGCCAGCCTAGTAGAACGCTTGAATTCATGAAGTCTGGGAACCAGCGAAAGCAGCTCATCGGAGCAGTTACCGTGAAAGTATTTGTAAAAAAGACAGAGGGAGGCGACGGCACGTCTGTGTGAGAGCGACTGCAGGCGAAATGCCAGATTACGGCCAATTACATTGCATATCCGTCTCTGGATCTTATCAAGAACCTTGAGACAAACAGACCATATATGGCAGCAATACTCCATGCAAGGGCGAATGGTTGATTTCTAGATTTGAAGGATTGACTCCGGCGAGAAAAATTTCCTGGCGCGGCACAGGGAGCCAACTTTTCTTGCGGTGGACGAAGCTATTGACTCAATGTAATTGTTCCATCTCAGGTCAGCAGTCAACGTGAGACCGAGTAGTCGCAAAGAGGTGCTTTTGTGGAGTTGAGCGTCAGACATTCTAATGGAGAGGCAGGAATGGTTCTCTGTGGTGAGTAATAGAGAGCAGTTTTGTTTTTGAGGCATTTACGTTAACCAGTCAATTGATGCCCCAGTCCACAAACGAACGGAGGTCATTTTCGAAGCAAACGGCCAGGTTAGTTTTGTCGGCGACACTAGATTTGTTTTTGAGGCAGGAATAAATACTAGTGTCGTCCGCATAGATGCCTACTTGGGAACGATGAGATCAGGAAGATCGTTAATGAAGATAAGAAGCAGAGTAGGGCCTAAGATGGAGCCCTGGGGAACACTTGCGTTCGTGGGATATCTGGGAGGTGTTTTGACAGAGGACGGTAAGTGCGACGATGAGATTCGAAGGGGCGTATTGGGATGGCAAAGACGCATTCCAAAAGCGAGGCAGAGAGGATTTCGTTGATAACAAAGAAAAGAATACTGAACTGCTACGTGATATCTGTCCTCCTTTACGGCAGCGAATGTTGGACGCTCTCCTCAAAGATGAAGAAGAGACTCGAGGCAACAGATGTGTGGTTCTAGAGAAGGAAGCTAAGGATATCATAGACTGAACATCTGAGCAACGATGAGGTTTTAGAGAGGAGGCAAACAAAGAGGAGCTTTATACTTAACATCAAGAAGAGGCAGAAGAAATTTCTAGGACACGTTATGAGAAAAGAGGGCTTGGAGAATCTGATACTCACAGGTCGAATAGAGGGAAAGAGAGACATTGGAAAGCATCACATGACATACCTAGCGGGCTTAAGGAAGTGGATGACAGTATATAGCCTGAGGGATGTAGCAAAGGGACAAAACTTATTGAGAGCTACAAGGTATAGGGGGAAGTGGAGAGCTATGATCGCCTACGTCCCGAGAGGACACGACACTTAAAAAGAAAATGAATGTAAAAATGCGTTCTAGTAAAGCATATATAGGAGTAGCAGAGATCAAAACTCCCAAGTAATAAATTAGGAGCCTCGTTGGTGGTTAAGTAAGAAAATTAAAAGAAATAGAGTATATAATATTGCGGATATATACCTGGCCTGCTCCGAATGTAATGTCTATCTATAAGAGGCAGGATGTGTGTGTGTGTGTGTGTGTGTGTGTGACGAATTCACGGCCACAATTTTCGACGGATTTGCACCAAAATTTACATGCACATGCCCCAAGTTAGCGGGAAGGCCAAGACCGACTTTGCATTTCCCAACTCCCATCGATAGTGGAAATAATCGATTTTTTCATGCTTCTACGACAGTTTTCATGTAGTTTGCGGCCATTTTCTACTGGCCAGACTTAGAGCCTATAGCTGGCTGCCACGAATAGGCAGGGAGATTCTATTGGCCAGTGTGAGAGCCAACTGCTGACTGACACGAATGTTAACTAGCATGCTAGCATGCAAAAAAAAAAATCGATAGCTGCATTCGTCACAAGTGGGAAAAATTTAAATCTGCATGGCACTTTACTCCAATTGGCTCATTCGCTTGCTTAAACTCAACGTTGATTCTGATTCCGCAGAACTGGATAGGGTGTGAAAAAGTGTTTGTTGTTAACATTCTTTTTTTCATTCGTTTTTTTCAGTTACGAGTCCTTTTTTTAAAGCTGATCGTTTTGTGTTCATTTTGTTTAGTTCTTTTTCCGTAACAGATTTAATGTTTGGTATTGAGCTTCGAAAAAATTAGCAGTGTAAGTTAGGCAAGAAGTAAGGCATGTAGCAACATCAGCACGGCAAAGGGCACTCCTTTAAAGGCAAGGAAGGGCAAAAATCTTTAAGTGATAGCGATTGCTGTATGAGACGTACGATTTTTGAATCAATCACGGGCAACGCCGGGCCATGCTGCTAGTAACTAATATTTTAGTGTGTTTGAGCAAGACGACAGAGACGGTTTTTGGGGGCATGAGAGGAGTCATTTCAGAGCCTACCAACATATATATATATATATATATATATATATATATATATGTGTGTGTGTGTGTAAGTATGTAGAAAACAGGAAATTACCGTTAGGTTAGTAAACCAAAGTTCTTTAGTATTATTGTTTTTAATTAAAAAAAACAAAAAAACAGAGCAAGATACAACAGTATTACAATTATTTTTTTTGTATACCAATACACATTTAACAGCGTAACAAAAGTGCCAAAAATTTTCTGTCGTTGAAATAGACCAGACGATATGCGTTGAACGTATGTTATCATTCGTGAAAACTAAACCTGTGCCTACCTTTTTATTCTTGTGGAAATAAAAGCTTTATCTACATATTTTCCTCAAGGACAAACCTATGTTTACGCTTTTTAATCTTGTGTATAAAGTAGCGCAGGAAAGCGAGAAGAAAGGACTAATCACAAACTACAAGAAGACAGAATGCATGGTTATCAGAAAATAAAAGGATGGGTCAAAATGAAAATTATAGGTCGGCTCGGCTCGATTCGGTATCTAGCCACCACCCCACGAGGGTTGCATGTGGCACAAGGCCGAGTTTATCGTGGGTTTCCCGAGCCCGTAGGCTAAGCCAAAAAATGACAGTATAACCCGTATAAACGAGATAGGGTAGGTCATTCTCCCCGAACGAGATTCTGCCCTTCGGCGGAGCCTCGTCCGGGTTCCTTTCTGCTCAAAAGCAGAGAGTTCGACCGTCAAGTCGAGAAGCTCGGCTTGATTCGTCCCTCTCTCTTGAGAGGCGTAGTATACATAGTCTTAGGAAGAGTCAATTCTGTAGTTATAGGTAAGGACCCATGACTATATGGAAATCCCGATATAGCTTTCGTCTGTGAGAAACGGGTTTCAGGGTAGGAAATAATTTGTCACCCACAAAGACGCTGAGACGGTTTGGGGCTCTATCAAGACGGGAAAGTGGATACTAGGTAACTCCTATTCATATATGGCAACAGTACTCCATTCTAGGCTTAATCTGGCTGAGTTAAAGGTAATTGATAGCAGTCGGTGTCAGGTACTTACTGGATTGGTACAGGGAACCGATCCAGTAAGTACCTGACACCTACCTACTTAATAAAGGCGGACATCTTTTAAATGTTTCTCAGCTTTGCGACAATTGCTCCCATTAACGTGACTGTTGAGCTGTACGCTTCCAAATCCCCTGCAAATATAGCAGGCTCTCCATGCACATAGCCATCCTATAATTGGTAGTGGGAAAAATTTTTTAGGGACGAATAGGTTCATGCCTTTTCTAAAGAAACCTACATAGATGCCGTAACACCAACTATATTACTGATAATTTATTCTACTCCTGGACATTAACTTCTGTCACTTTCTCATCGACGTGACGTGGCTGTCTTTTCTACGAATATTTTCATGGTAACTGCGCTAAGATTTTTTCCTTGGTGCCCCCCCCCCGCCGACTACATGAATTTAAGCGTGCTACTACATTGGCAATTAGGTCTCACTGTTTCGCTGTCGAACTCGCTAGAAGCAACCACCACTTCTCGTGTAACAATTTCTATTCGCGCATCTCCCACCTGTGGAAATCCATTCCGATTTCTTTCTCACAGAAGTGAATGAAATGAAGCTGATCAGAATTCGAAACCGGCTCTCTGCTTCCAAAATCCTAGACAAACAGTGGGGAAAGAAGGCTTGGAGAATTTGACACTAAGAGGAGATATGGAAGGTAGATAGAAACAGTGACTGGGAGGGGTAGTGAGGGGACAAAGTTTAAATAGATAAACGATAGGAAGGTGTAGAGAGCCATGATCACTATTCACTGAATGGACAAAGCACATAAAAGAGAAAATGGGAATCTTTAATTTTAGAAGCGTCCAATTGTCGTTGGACATTCTATTTCAAATGCAGATCCTGACCAAGCATCTCGACTTCACTCACTTTCTCACCGAGGTGGCTTTTCTACGGATATTGCTCTGGCTACTGTACTGATGAGATTTTGCCCTGGTGCCGCTGACTGCATGAATTTAAGCGTGCTAAAAGATTGGCAAAAAGGTTTCACGGTTTCATTGTCGAACTCGCTAGATGCAACCACCACTTCTATTCTAAATGTTTCTCTTCTCGCACTTATCGTCTGCGAAACTTCCGATTTCTTCGTCCTTGGTATGTAGATAAACTACATCCGCGTACTGAGTAAGACGATAAACTACATCCGCGTCCTGTGTATGACGATAAACTACATCCGCGTCCTGGGTATGACGATAAACTATATCCGCGTCCTGGGTAAGACGATAAACTACATCCGCGTCCTGGGTATGATGATAAACTATATCCGCGTCCTGGGTAAGACTATAAACTACATCCGCGTCCTGGGTATGACGATAAACTACATCCGCGTCCTGGGTAAGACGATAAACTACATCCAACCTCTGATCCAGATATGAGGAGCGTGGAACCGCCTCTTAATTGCTGGTGTTCCCAGGTTCACCCTGACCCGATGTGGTAGCACCTGTTAGGGTCCCAGCTATGGGCAAATAAATTATTACCAGCAATAAAGAGTTAACCCCGAAACTGGGGTAAAAACACTATGATTGTATAAAAATGGGTTTTAATACGACAAATACTTTGTAAAAAAATATTATTACCAGCAATAAATTTTTGAAGGAGGTAAAAAATATTACCAACAATATGTTTTTGAAGAAAAAATTTTACCAGCAATATATTTTTGAGGAACAACTATTACCAGAAATACATTTTTGAAAAAAATTATTACCAGTAATACATTGTTGAAGGAAAAATATTACCATAAGTAGATTTTTGATAAAACAAAATATTACCAGCAATAAAAAATGTTTGGCATTAAATAACCCATTGAGGTTGATATACCGTAAAAAATACAAACAAAACCAAACAAAATCCTTCCGATTTCTTGCTTCCCTGCAAAAAAAAAAAAAAAAAATTCTGCAATTATTGAAATGCAACGTCAGCCGCCATCTTTTGTCTAACTAAACTCTATTCCTTTATTGTCAGTCTTTCATTTCTCTTCACTATCTTCTCAGTTGCTTTCAAACCCTGTACCCCCCCCGCTCAACCTAGGTCCTAGTGACATTGTCGCCTTGATTGAGGTGAAACGATTAAAAAAAAATAAAAAAAAAGAAGTTTGTCGTCTGAGATCGTGGGGTCAGGTTGGGGGATGAGTTGCTCTTGACCTTTGATTGTGGGTTGAAAGTTTTGGTCGATTATTAAGACAATTTGTCAAAATGATCGTCTATGTTTACAGTTCACCCTCCATTATTATGTAAGCCTGGAATTTAACGAATTATTGGCATCGTGTATTTAAGTACATTGATCCCATATTTACATTATAATAAAAATTAAATAAACTTTGGTTTTAATATCTCTGTGTCGAGGAGTATTATCTTAAACAATTTTTTTGTTATTTTCCTAACTGTTATAAAGTCCTATTAATTCGTTTTGGACGCTAAATTATTACTTGCTGTAGTTTAAATTTTTTTTTTTAAATCGTGTTCACCCAATGAAAGGCGGTAAAGCCACTGAGGCACAAGGGGTTGCTAGGCGAGGAAGAGTGAGAAACAGGAACATTGCTAGAGAACAGTGCCATAGCCTGTTCAATTGTCGAACCCTCTTGTCTTAAGTCGAGAGGAACCCGGACGAGGCTTTGCCAAACGGTAAAGTTTCGTCCGGGGAGGTAGACAGGCACCGACCCGTTTATGCGGGTTCTATGGGAATATTTTTGGCTAAGCCTGCGGACTCGGATAACCCACGGTAAACTCGGCCTTGTGCCACATACATCCCTCCTCGTGGAGCTGTTAAATATTAACAGTCGAATAGATTGTTCGTTACTGTCGAACTCTGCCTTGAGCAGAGAGAAACCCGGATGAAGCTTTGCCGAAGGGTAAAGTTTCGTCCGTGGAAGTAAACAGGCCCCGAACCCGTTTATGCGGGCTCTATGTGAATATTTTTGGCCGAGCCTACCGGCTCGGAGGAACTCACGGTAAACTCGGCCTTGTGCCACATACATCCTTCGTTGGGGGGGGGGGGCTGTTAAATATTAACTAGAACATTGCTAAGTCTCGAGAACAAAGGAAGAGTAATCAAGAGGACAACAGATAGCGATTGACATTGCATTTATATTTTCGCAGATTAAAGTTGGCTGGAAAGTATGAAGCCGGAAGGGATTTCCACAAGCCCAAACTGCGAGAAAATAAACTGTTAACATAGAATTTACGGCTACATCTAGCCATCTCAACAGTTAATTGGTGAGACCTCGTCACCAGTCTAGTACGGAGCTTAAATTCAAAAATTCTTGGTACCATAGTGAAGAGTTCGTCCGAATAATTACCATGAAATTATTTATAGAAAAAGCAAAGAGAGGCAACATTACAGCAGTGAGAAAGTATAGTGTCGGGAGGGATTTCCACAAGCGAGAAGTGCAAGAAAAGAAACTGCTAGCATAGAATTTACAGCTACATCTGGCCAGCTCAACAGTTAATTGGTGAGACCTCGTCAGCAGTCTAGTACTACGCTTAAATTCAAAGAGTCTTGGCACCATAGCGAAGAGTTCGTCCGAAGAATTAACATGAAAGTATTTATAGAAAAGTTAAAGAGAAGCTACCTGTCAGCGGCGGGAAAATGACTGAAACCGAGACGCCAGTGCCAATTATATGGCAGATGGAATAAATTGTACATTGATTCCTTCTGACCAGTTACCTCGTTTTGTTGCCTTTATTAAAACTTTTTTTAAGGCGTAGTGTCTGGCACTTTTTCCTATGAATTTGTGACTCTTAGTATTGTTACCATTATACATTGATTCTTTTGGACAAGTTTCCTTGATTTTGTTTTCTTTATTAGAATATTTTCTTAAACTAATAACTTCCGTAGCCAAACATGTTGCGGCAGGCTACGGTTACAAACAAAATATGTTTTTCATTGATGATAAAAGGGAGGCAAGTCCGATTCCTGTAGCTAGAAGTTCTCCTTTTAGCCCTTATATATATATATATATATATATATATATATATATATATATATATATATACAAATATTTAAAACAACACGCTTGCCCGCGTACTCAATTCCGGAAAATTATTGTTGACAACACAACTATACTTAAACATGAAAATAATAAACAAAAATTAAAAATTCTTGAAGCTTTATACATAAAACAGTTGAAAACTAACCTGAACAAAATAGACTATGAAATTTCCACAAATATTCTTAAATGCCTATAATTTATAACAGAAGCCATTTGTTTATACCAACGGCATCCCATACTTAATACTTTTTTTCACTCTCGCGTGGTCATGTGTGACGTCACGAGCTGCGACGCGATTTTTGCTTCCGCGTCTCGTATATACGAGTTTGTCGTTACTTGGAAATTTTCATGCAGCAAGGGCGGACTATCATTGTTGTTTCGTCCGTGTGTTGTTTGATTTATTGAAATTGTCATCTTTGATAATGGCTTGTGTAAGCTGAAAGCTTAAATTGGATTTAAACATGTATCGATATGGTGTTTTCCTTTCGTCTTTCAACGCTAATGGTGATTAAGCTTATCAGAGAATATGAAAGGAACCTACTTAAAATAAATAGACAAAACTTGTCTATATTATTTAATGAAACATGCATTACCATGAAAGAATTTATAGAAAAGTTAAAGAGAAGCTACCTGTCAGCGGCGGGAAAGTGACTGAAGCCGAGACGCCAGTGCC
>CAHIKZ030000607.1:162500-167500 GCA_903632075.3 Acanthosepion pharaonis
TGCCTCAGGGTTCTTGATAGGCTCCAAAGGCGGATATTCAATGTGGTTGGCCCTGCCCTGGCGTCTCGTCTACAGTCACTTTTCACAGACGCGCCGTCGCCTCCTCTGTCTGTCCTACAAATACTTCCATGGAAATTGCTCCGAGGAGCTGCTTTCGCTGGTTCCCAGACGTCACGAGTTTCAGCGCCTCACGAGGCTGGCATCCCGCTCTCACCCCTTCACTGTCGAAAACCCTAAATGTAGCCGTCTCTTCTACTTAATAAGCTTCATGTCTCGCACCTCTCGCCTGTGGAACTCCTTCCATTTTCCTGTTTCCTGTGAGCTATAATCTCCAGCTATTCAAGTGTAATGTCAATCGACATCTCCAGTTGCCTTGATCTATCCACTTCCCTCATCCTTTCTTCTATCACTCCTATCTGATCTTGCTCTAAATTTTCTGTAAGCCCTTGCGTCCTAGTGGCTTCCCTGCCTTCCTTGGGGTAAAATGCTTTAAATATATATATATATATATATATATATATATATATATATATATATATACCCTAAATACATATATACACACACACCTCATATATGCATATAAAAATATATACATTAAAAAATGTTTCACAGACAATAAATTAAACATAAAAAAAAAAAGTTCCGTTCCATTATCAAGCGATGCTAAGAATAACTTTTTCAGAAATTGATTTACTTCTTATCATTGCTTGATAATGGAAATGAACTTTGTATTTTAAGTTTAATTTTATGATTGAATTTGAATTTAAGTTTTGAAACAAGAGAATTCCGGTGTTGCGATGATTATATGTTTTAAAAAAATTTATATATATATATATATATATATATATATATATATATATATATATATATATATATATATATATGAATATATATATATATATATATGTGTGTGAAAATATATATATATAGATATATATATGTGAAATATTTATATATATATATATATATATATATATAAATTATATATATATATATATGTGTGTGTGTGTGTGAAATATGGGCGTATGAACATACATCGATGTTTGCATTAGCACGAAGACATCACGACGAAGTCCCCCCCGACACTTCCAGCATAAAACTTAACGACGTGGCCTCCCGGTAGAGACATAATTTTGGGACTGATATATTTGCTCTGTCATGGAACTTTAAGCCCTTTTTTCTCTTCTATGTTTATTTTCTGTCCCATAGTAGACAACTTACTTATAAAGTATATATATATATATATATATATATATATATATATATATATATATATATTTGTTTGCTGTAACGAGGGTTTCATATATCCAACAAGACGTACCCAGAATGTAAAGTCCTGGATTTGGCAGCGTACTTACCAAAACACTACGAAAGCATGACACCAACATTAAAAACAATCACAAGCAAAACACCCTAAGAAAACACCCCCCTATCTTCATAAAGCGCTCGATCACACAGATGAAGCAGGATCCATCCTAAAATATAAGTAAAGGGGACGGAAAATAGACATTGAGGAGCAAAAGTACTCAATGTCTCCTAAGAGATTAAATATATTATTCCCAAATAGTTATCACTACCGGCCGGCCACGACTTTAAGTTTCATATATACGACAGTGCGCATTCGATAATAAATATTTATATAGTAGTTTTAACCCTTAAAATTTCCCGGTTTCCTTATTTTTATGCATTTCACCCCAAGCATGGCGGGCACTCAAAGACTGAGAGCAAGAGTAAAGAGGGGTGTTTGAGGAAAGGATAAAAAGAAAGACGGGGATGAAGTTCACGGCATCAGAAGATATCGATTGACATTAAATTTGAATATTTGAAGATTATAGCTATCAGGGAAGCAAGTAAGAGGAAGGGAGTTCCACTGTCAGGAAGTGCTAAAGAAGCTGCTGAAGTAGCGGTTGCTTTTAACTTTATCGACGGTGAAAGGGTGAGACCACGATGCCAAACTAGTAGCACGCTTAAATTCACGCAGATGAAGTACCAGTGAAAGTTGCTCGTCAAAGCAGTTGCCATGAAAATATCTGTAGAAAAGACAGAGGGAAGCCACAGCACGTCTGTGAGAAAGTGACGGTAGACAAGATGCCAAATGAGGAACTATTACATTGCATATCCGTCTCTGGATTTTGTCGAGGACCTCGAGATGAGCAGAGGGGGCACCAGATCATATATGGTAACAGTATTCAAAGTAAGGACGAATGGTAGATTTTTAGATTTGAAGGATGGATTCAGGCGAGAAAAACCTTCTGGCACGACGCAGAGAACGAACTTTCCTTGCAGTAGATGAAGCTGTTGATTCAATGTAGTTGTTTGACCTGAGCTCAGTGGAAAACGTGAAACCAAGAAGGCGTAGAGAGACGCTCTCGTGGAGCTGGGCATCAGCCATGCTGTTAGGAGGCAGGAAGGATTTCTTAATTATTCAGTTAATGATTGCATAAGCTCATGGCGAATTCTACGACAATAAAATATCCATAGAAATTCCCTTCTCGAATGGTTAAATATTTCAGTTTAACAATTATAACAAAATATTGCAATTACAATAAATATGAATTCTGACCGTTATTTAAAAAAAAAAAAAAAAAAAAAGAAAAACTTACGCGGTACAAATAAAAAGATTTGAACCGGACAACTTTTTTCCATTTCACAGAAATGGACAAGAAGATACGTCTATATTTCCTTATTTCATAAATTTTCTCACTCAAATAAAGTGGCGTCACTGATAGGTCTTTTGTCTATCCGCGCGATGAGGTATTAGCAAGAAACATTAAACACTTCTATATTGCTTCCTTTCTGTCATTTTTTTTTTTTTTCACTGAAACGAAGTAGCGTATCTAATATATCTTAACTTCACGCGATCAAAACGGAATAGTCCACTGAGGGCGTAATGGTCGTGCGAAATAACGAAGGGAGAGACGAGTAAAATTATAATAGGATACGTTTATTTTAAATCAAACAGCACTGGTCCATGAAAGAATAATATTAATATATACAAAATCCACTCGCTTATAATAATATAGTGTTATCATATCACGATGATACGACCATGACATTATATATATATATATATATATATATATATATATATATATTCTGATGAAACGTCAGTTTTATAGGTGCAAATATTTGAGTAAATGCTCTGCTTTAATAAACAGTATTATCAACATTTACCGGCCTGAATATCCGAGAAATTTTATATATGTGTCCTCCGGCAGGAATCGAACCTGTATCCTACACGTAACCGTCATATAGCCTGACGTGCTGTACTATTTACCTACAGAGGAAGCGTCTGGTTAGCAAGGTTAAATTACTGTTTCCGTGTAGGGCACAGGTTCGATTCCTGTCGGAGGACACATATTTTCTATGAAATTCAAGCCGGTAAATTTTGTTAATACAGTTTATTATAAACAGAACATTTACTTGAATATTTGTATCTATAAAAATAGCATATAAACAGAAAATATATCAAAATAATTGTCGGACATAGTCCATTATATATATATATATATATATATATATATATATATATATATATATATATATATATATATATATGGTGGACTCTCCCGTCGGGTTCGACGTATGAGGGTCAAGCAGATCAGTTTCCAGGAAACTGACAGCCCAGACACCATCACATATGATTTTGATTATAGTGGTGAAGGCCTCGTGCAGGACCATCCACACTTTTTGAAGGGACGAATACAGAGACCTGGTGCATCGAGTGCCACAAGGTCCCCAAACGACCCGTCGCAGGTTTTGAATTCATAATTATCCTTCTCCTAGATCAGTTGCCATCCAAGAACTATAAAACTGTCCTGCTATTCATCCATAGCTAGAGGGAGAAGAGAATTAATACTTTTTCACGGGTATTAGCACATAAAGATATATATATATATATATATATATATATATATATATATATATATATATATATATATATTCTCTACGGACATGCATCTATGTTTGCGTTAGTACGATGACATCACGACGACGATTCACCCCACTTCCATAATAACACCAATACACGCAATGTACATAAACCCAATTTTTAAAAAAAATTAATCAGTTTGTCTGACGATCGCAAAAGCGTGAAACCCAGGGTCATTAACTCACATCAATCCAAAATATATATATATATATATATATATATATATATATATATATATATATATATATATATGTGTGAAGAAATATTGTTTTAAGGTGTGCTATATTTGTGTGATAAAGTGCTCAATATCAGAGATAGAGCGTATGTAAATATAAATATAAAAGTGAACATTGAAGTCAACACTCAGTGGCGACAGGCTGTTTAATGCTAGGCGCAATCGCCAGGCAGCCTGTCTCCTCTTAGTGTTGACTTCAACGTTTACTTTTATATATATATATATATATATATATATATATATATATATATATAGATAGATAGATAGATAGATAGATATAGATATTGTCTATGTCGAAATGTAAATAACATAAAACGCAAACAGATCAACGTGGCCAATTAAATAAGGGCTTTAGGATCAAAGTCAATTTTATTCTTTCATTCTGATCGAGGGACGTCAAAATAGTAACGATTTAATACTGAAGCACGCGAGCGAACACCCCCCATATATATATATATATATATATATATATATATATATATATATATATATATATATATATATATATATGGTCAAACCTAGTGAGCCAGACAAACCTACCCAGGTTTCACCTAAGCGGATCGTCAAGCTGGGACTAGGTCTGCTCTACGGTTGTATCTAGGTCTTTTGTTAGTTAGTTGTTTACTCGTATCAGGGAATTTTCTTTGGGCTTCAAACCTGTATCTGTGCGATTTTTTTCGACAGACTTTCATGTTTCTAGCTCTTTTCTTTTTTAAAACCTTTTTTCCTCTAGATTGATTTTATTATTGGCAAATCAAAAATTCGAGGGTTTTTCAAAACGAGTATAGTTATCTATATTTATATATATATATATATATATATATATATATATAT
>CAHIKZ030000607.1:172500-177500 GCA_903632075.3 Acanthosepion pharaonis
GTATGAGGAGACGTATGTGAGGAGAAAGGACAATAAAAGAACAGCATTCAAAAAGACAAAAGTTTGCGATTGATGTTGAATTTAAATTTCTGAAGATTTTAGGTGGCAGGAAATTGTTGTGGTAAACCCTCCTACAGTAGAATGAACTCTTCCTCCTCTCATAAATACTAACTTGAAGAGTCGGTTGGAGGGGAGACGCGGTTTTAACCTAACGTTCAGACGTACACCTCTATCTGCTTATTACCAACTCTCTTGCTTTGTATATATATATATATATATATCTGTTATTTCAATACACTTGCTTGTTCAACCTATCTTTGTCTTCTGTGTCTTTCTTTCTGGCCCCTAAACAGGCCACAAGAGGAATCGAAAAATTGGGAGAGAGTTTCGCAGGAATAGATCTTACGGTTGTGACATATAGTTCTAGGGAGTCATTCGCTATAACTAGAGGACATCAAAGGACCTAGTATGCCATTTCTAACCAAAATGAAGCAGTTTGGTGTGTTAATTTCAACATATTTCAATGTTTCATCTTTGGCTATGATCATCAACAAGACATAAAAACAATCATTCAGTTTCTTCGGCTTCAAATCAATTTTACGATGCGTCTCCGAAAGCAAGCCTTATATTTGCTTTTGTACTCCCCCCTCCAATCTGATGCACAACCGAAGGAACAGTTGTGAAGCTGCCGAATTAAAGACCTATATCATTTACTAGCAGTATGGCCCGGCGTTGTCTGTGCTTGATTCAAAAATCGTACGACTCATACACCAATCGCTATCACTTGACTTAAAATATTTTTGCCCTTCCTTGCCTTTAAAGGAGTGCCCTTTGCCGTGCTGATCTCACACTGCGAATTTTTTCTAAGCTCTATACTAAACATTAAATCTGTTACGAAAAAAGAACTAAACAAAATGAACACAAAACGATCAGCTTTAAAAAAAAGGACTCGTAACTGGAAAAACCGAATGAAAAAAGAATGTTAACAACAAATACTTTTTCACACCTAACCCAGTTCTGCGGAATCAGAATCAACGTTGAGTTTAAGCAAGCGAATGAGCCAATTGGAGTAAAGTGTCATGCAGATTTAAATTTTTCCCACTTGTGACGAATGCAGCTATCGATTTTTTTTGCATGCTAGCATGCTAGTTAACATTCGTGTCAGTCAGCTGTTGGCTCTCACGCTGGCCAAGAGAATCTTCCTGCCTATTCGTGGCAGCCAGCTATAGGCTCTCACTCTGGCCAGTATAAAATGGCCGCACACTACATGAAAACTGCCGTAGAAGCATGAAAAAAATCGAATATTTCCACTATCGATGGGAGTTGAGAAATGCAAAGTTTGTCTTGGCCTTCCCGCTATCTTGGAGCATGTGCATGTAAATTTTGGTGCAAATCTATCGAAAATTGCGGCCGTGCATTCGTTACCCTCTCCACACACACACACACACACACACACACACACACACACACACACACACACACACACATCCTGCCTTTTATAGATAGAGATTCGTTCTGTATAATTAAGAATATCTTTTAGTCCTAGGTATGACAATAAACTACATCCGAAAGCAAGGCCTCTAATCAGATAAGAGATTTTCAGGAGCATGGAACCACTTCTTAATTGTAACTGTTCCAGGTTCACGCAGATCTGGGTGGTAGCACCTGTTTGGGCCCCAGTTATGGTCAAATAATAAACTCCCAAACAAAAATTAAAACACTAGGAAAGTATAAAAATATGTTTTATAGTAAAAATACCAGCAATACAATTTTATAGTAAAAAAAAAAGAAATACATTTTTATAGTAAAAATCCAGCAATACATTTTTATACAAAAAGTATCAGAAATACACTTTTTATAGTAAAAATGCTAGCAATACACTTTTGTAGTAAAAATTACAGAAATACATTCTTGTATTAAAAATCCCAGCTATACAATTTTAAAGTAAAAATAACAGAAATACATTTTTGTAGTAAAAATACCAGCAATACTTTTTTATAGTAAAAATATCAGTACATTTTTATAATAAAAAATACCAGAAATACATTTTTATATTATAAATATCAGAAATACACTTCTATAGTGGGAATACCAGAAATACATTTTATAGTAAAATATCAGCAGTACATTTTTATAGTAAAAATACCAGCAATACATTTTTCATAGTAAAAGTAACAGAAATATATTTTTATAGTAAAAAAATCAGAAATACACTTTTATAGTAAAAGTATCAGAAATACATTTTTACAGTAAAAATACCAGCAATA
Organism: Acanthosepion pharaonis; assembly: GCA_903632075.3. NCBI lineage: Eukaryota > Metazoa > Mollusca > Cephalopoda > Sepiida > Sepiidae > Acanthosepion > Acanthosepion pharaonis. Next base: position 174,768 of record CAHIKZ030000607.1, read on the forward strand.
CATATAGGAAAAATACCAGCAATATAATTTTATAGTAAAAATATCAGAAATACATTTTCATAGTAAAAATACCAGCAACCTAATAAAATCTAAAGCATTTGATATTGGTAATTCGCTTCATAAAATCAGATCATTCCTCATAAGTATAGTATTAGTTTATCCCTCGTTGAGTACTTTGGTATTACAACATTTTGAAAGAGTCAAAAAGTGCTCATGATATACGAGAACATCGTCAACTCTTGTAGTTTCTTCATGAAGCCGTTTCTTCTTTTACAAATCCAAATTGCCCATTATCCAACACGATATGAACATTTTCTTTAACGCATACAGACGAAACGTTAGAAACCTCTCACTGCTCTTTCGCTATTCCCATGGAAAATCCTCAGACAAACGACATTCCTTCTACGATTTCTAACCTTCACGGCTAAGACTCACCATGTTATAAACATCGTAGCGAAACACACTCATTCCGTTTGTATTCCATTGCTGACACACTCTAAGAGCTTATCTCCGCGAATCGCTGCTATGCAATCTTTAAGTCTTGAATTAATCGTTATCTTCCCCACATATCTGCATAAACTGTATCTGTTACTCTATAAACCTCTACCTTGAAGGGCTCTCGGACATTGTACTCTAATGAATATCACAGTAAAAGGAATAAAGATTTGTAAGGTTAGTTTAGTTTTAACATGAAGTTCAAAGCATGTCGTGTAAAGAAAGCTACAAGAGGAATTAGTCTTTTTGCAAATTCAGACAACACAAAATTCATGTGCTTTAACCAACAAGTGTCAATCGATTCTCTGTTAATCAATCCATTAAAAATGGCCGATCAGTTCATATTCCTGGGAAGTAATATCTATCCCATTAAAAGTGATGTGAGTATGCCTACTGGCGACGCATGGGGATCCTTTAAATAGTGCAGAAATCGGATTTAAATAGCAGTTGGATCTGCAGTGATGTCCGATCTACACTGTTATTTAATCCATAGAAGGTAGGGATGTAGTGATGTCCGATCTGTGGATTAAATAACAGGGCAGATCAGACATCATTGCAGCCCTACCTTCTATGGATTAAATAACAGGGTAGATCGGACATAATTGCAGCCCTACCTGCTATGGATTAAATAACAGGGCAGATCGGACATCATTGCAGCCCTACCTGCTATGGATTAAATAACAGGGCAGATCGGACATCATTGCAGCCCTACCTGCTATGGATTAAATAACAGGGCAGATCGGAGATCATTGCAGCCCTACCTGCTATGGATTAAATAACAGGGCTTATCGGACATCATTGCAGCCCTACCTTCTATGGATTAAATAACAGGGCAGATCGGACCTCATTGCAGATCTAACTGCCTATAGATTAAATAATAGGGCAGATCGGACATCATTACAGCCCTACCTTCTATGGATTAAATAACAGGGCAGATCGGACATCATTGCAGCCCTACCTGCTATGGATTAAATAACAGGGCAGATCGGACATCATTTCAGCCCTACCTTCTATGGATTAAATAACAGAGCAGATCAGACATCATTGCAGCCCTACCTGCTATGGATTAAATAACAGGGCAGATCGGACATCATAGCAGCTCTACCTGCTATGGATTAAATAACAGGACAGATCGGACATCATTGCAGCCCTACCTGCTATGGATTAAATAACAGGGCAGATCGGACATCATTGCAGCTCTACCTGCTATGGATTAAATAACAGGGCTTATCGGACATAATTGCAGCCCTACCTTCTATGGATTAAATAACAGGGCAGATCGGACATCATTTCAGCCCTACCTGCTATAGATTAAATAACAGGGCAGATCGGACATCATTGCAGCCCTAGCTGCTATGGATTAAATAAAAGGGCAGATCGGACATCATTGCAGCCCTACCTGCTATAGATTAAATAACAGGGCAGATCGGAAATCATTGCCGCACTCCCTGCTATGGTTTAAATGACAGGGGAGATTATAATATAGCTGTGCTTGGCAACCAGTCGAAGAAGGACAAGTTTGACATCAAGTCTGTGGGTAGCAACGATGTCGATTGCTTGAACTGTAATGTCCATTCAGCTTTGAAGTATTAAGGAACGTGTGACGCTATGAATGTTAAAGAAACTTAGTTGGGTCTGAACAACTCGACGGGCTCAGAAACGAGCAGCAATAGTGAAGATGTGAAATCACAATAATTTGCAGTATCGAAGCAGCTCTGATGATGATAAGATCCTGATAGCAATCAACTATTGCATTGTGTTGCACGTGGCCATGCACGCTTACACCGAACGATTCAGGTGTTTTACGAAGCCATAGGATTTTTTCATTGTATCTGGACAAGTGTTTCGGTTTGCAGCATTTTCTCCTCATTACTTTTTTTTTTTTTTGTTTGTGTCCCTCACGACTGCCAAGCCTAGACTCAAGATAAGCCCACAACGGCTGGGTTGGAAAATAAAGATGGCCGTTAATACTTGAGGCCTCGGACAGCCGTGCGTAAGAGGTTCGTTCGGTTAGCAACGATCGTAATGAGGCCGCTTTCTACTGACCAACGCCGCTGCCGCTTGTTGCCCTCGACCTCATAAGTGACCAATTTTCTGGTCAGCCGGGCGACCAACATGTGAGAACACGTGACACGAGATAAACAACTCTCAGCCGACATATCGTCACGTTTTGAACGACATTTGTACCGGAATTGGTTGACTTTTTTCTTTTTTTCCGGTTTCACTTTGCTGACTGTT
>CAHIKZ030000607.1:182500-232500 GCA_903632075.3 Acanthosepion pharaonis
TATAAATAGCGGTGTCAGGCTACTGACTGGAGTGACTATTGAGTGGAACTATCAAGTCGAATTAGTGTGAATTAATGTGTGTCGATGATTTCAGTTTTGATTTAGGATTTACTGGACGTTAAGCCGATTATTATTGGTTGACTTTTATTTCTTTGTTCTTGTTAAATATTTATTTGCAGTTGTAATTAAACACTGTTTTATTTTAACATTGAAGTCTTGAGTTATACTTAATTAATAATGGCCACCGTACGTAACAAAAACACATATGCATAAACTCATGTACCCACACACACACACTCAGACACACACACGCACACACGCACGCACACACACACGCACACACACATATGCATACATATACATACACCGAAATGCATACATACATATATATAACAAAGGCATGCACATAATTAGGTATAAACTAATTAAGTCGAATTACCTAAAATAAACTCTTAGACAAATAATATTTTTCTTCAGCTTTGCTATATTGCATCGAGCACTATTTTATTAACACAAGCACTTAACGTGCAATAGTTTACAGGGAGCCCAGTAAAAAAAGCGGCACATTTATTGTCACTGTTTCATCTTTCAGGAATAATTGACCTTGATTAACCTTGAATAAATGTTTTGACTATTCATGACCTTGAATAATCATTTGACTCTCGCATAATTACTGAACTGTGATTGGTTCTTTTATGATAGATTAATGGCTGCTCGAACTTGTGACTCGTCATTTAAAGGTTATTGGTAGACAGCTTACGTCTTTTGTTCTACCCTTCTCGTATGGCTAAACAATTCACTGATTTTGAGCGTCAGTTTATCGTCCTTTTGAAAGAAGAACATCCGACGTGGGGATAGACGAAAGGTGGAGAAATTCTTCCTGAATTTTTCAGTCACATCAATCTTCATCAGTTTTCAACGCTTGTCTTACATTTCTGTGAATTTACCATTTTTTAATGGGCACCCAGTGTATTCATATCTATCTATCTATCTATCTATCTATCTATCTATCTATCTATCTAGCTAGCTAGCTAGCTAGCTAGCTAGCTATCTATCTCATTTTCTCTCTCTCTATATATATATATATATATATATATATATATATATATATATATATATATATATATATGGAGCGATCATAAAGGTCAACCCAACTATATATATATATAGACAGATAGACAGATAGATATAGATATAGATAAATAAATATACATAGATATATGTACGTGTGCGTGTTTGTGTGTGTGACAACAAGCTTCAAAAAAGAATATCTGTCAAGCTGTCCTTTTGATTTCTGCTCTCAAAGCGACGTCGAAGTAGACTCTCTCGCTCTAACACACACACACACACGCGCGCACACACACACACACACACACATATATATATATATATATATATGCACACACATGCAAACATATACACACACACAAATACATACGCACATATATCCACACATAGGCATACAAACGCACATGCACACATACATACACATATACATTATTAACCAAGATTTCAATCACAAAAAATTCGCTTTCTTGCCCCAGCAACTAATTCCTCCATTTTAACAGGAGTTTTCGAGAATACATACAAATATATATATCTCTATATGTGTGTGTGTGTATGTATGTATACTGGGTGCGATGGATAAATTGTCTTCCAAATGAGGCCAAAATGAAAATAACACCGACACCTCATTTTAGCAGATATAATTACCACTTCCCACATCTATCTATCTATCTATCTATCTATCTATCTATCTATCTATCTATCTATCTATCTATCTATCTCAGTCTCTTCATATCTATCTATCTATCTATCTATCTATCTATCTATCTATCTATCTATCTATCTATCTATTCGTGTCTTACATCTATCTATCTATCTATCTATCTATCTATCTATCTATCTATCTATCTATCTATCTATCTATCGATCTATCTATCTATCTATCTATCTATCTCAGTTTCTATCATATCTATCTATCAATCTCATTTATCTATCTATCTATCTATCTATCTATCTATCTATCTATCTATCTATCTATCTATCTATCTATCTATCTATCTATCTATCTATCTATCTATCTATCTATCTATGTTTGTGGTTCTAGTTTTTTTTCTTTATCAACCAATTAAAACCAATTGTCGTTATTTTTAGAGGAATTCTACCCGTCAGTTTTTTTAGTTTCTGTTGGTTCCCTTGAAGCATTTACAGAACTTTGACGATTTCTTTGAATGTCTTTTCGTCGCTGCAATTTTGCTTTAAATTAAAGTAGGCCGTCAGAAATATTTCAACAATAAATTCTCTCGCCATTGTCAATTAAACAGTCATTAACCTTTTTCTCAAACCCACATTCATGATTTTAATCTCGCTAAATCTTCTGATGCAAACAACCGAAAAAAATAATAATTATCTTCCGCCGTCTTTCATTTGGATTAACATTTCAAACGCTTTCATTTTTCCGGCTTAATTTTTTTCGAAAGATAATTGGGAAAGACGTGCAAGCGGTGTAGTGGTTAACGCGTCAGCGAGTCGAGTTCGTTACGTCCAGTTTTGCGCAAATATCCTTGGGGAAGGTATGAATCCATCTCTTCTCACCTCCAGCTGCGGAAGTCCTGGGCATGACGATAAACTACCTCCGGCAGCAAGGCCTCTAATCGTAAGATCAGAGGTTTTGAGGAGCGTGGAAAGACCTCTTAATTCCTCTTGTTTCCAGCTAACCCTAACAAGGGGTGGTAGCACCTGTTAGGGTCCCAGCTATGAGCAAATAGCTGTACCAACCTTACAGCAACCGCCGTCTGTCAAACTCTCTGCATTAGCAGAGAGGAATCCGGACGAAGCTTTGCCGAAGGGCAAGGTTTCGTTCGGGGAGGTTATGACAGCTCTTGAACCCGCTATATTTTTGGCCGGGCCTACGGACTCGGGTGACCACGTAAAACTCGGCCGTGTGCTACATGCGACCCCTCGTGGGGGGGGACAACTAAATATAGCTATGAGCATATAGTGAACCCCAAAACAAGAATGAAAACTATAAAAAATACATTTTTATAGTAAAAATATCAACAATACATTTAATATAAAAAATTGCCAACACTATATATTACCATTTATAGATTTTATCGTAAAATGACCAAAAAGGCATTTTATCAGTAGTTAAAGGCATAAAATCGTTCAAAATGTTTAGGCATCGTCATTAAATAACCCACAGAGGTTGATAGGCCCCTAAAGAAAATCAACCAAACAGCCAATATGAAAGAACTCTTTCATGACATGAATCCATATAATATCCTACAATTTCATAAAGATATCAAACTGTGTTCCAAAATATAGCTTCAACAAAGCTGCAACATAAAAAAAACACATATCCCCACCTCTAGCAATTATATCCCCACAGACATGCATATGCCCAAAAGCTGAGTATCATCTACCATGTATTCAACTGTGAAAGCAGAATAACACATATAATATTTTTTATAGTTTCAAATCTCCCAAGAAAATTAAATTTCGGAATTGAATGGCCCATAAGGAGTTGATGTGCCGTTAAACAAACAAATCAATTAATGAATTCCCAGCTAAGGGTTTATATAGTTGTTCAGACGGGCTCTTCGGCCTTGTTTGTCAAACAGTTTAGGAAAAAAAAAGGTAACACTGAATTCAAAACCGGGCAATCCCGTGAAAGATTGGCGCTTTGAAATTTTCACCCAATGTATCCGAAGTCAATTACCGGGTGATTGAGCGGTAATACCGTATTTTTACCCTATGTATCCGAGGTCGATTACCAGGTGATTGAGTGGTAATACCGTATTTTTACCCTATGTATCCGAGGTCGATTACCGGGTGATTGAGTGGTAATACTGTATTTTTACCCTATGTATCCGAGGTCGATACCGAGTGATTGAGTGGTAATACCGTAATTTTACCCTATGTATCCGAGGTAGGTTACTGGGTGATTGAATGGTAATACCATATTTTTACCCTATGTATCTGAGGAAGATTACTGGGTGATTGAATAGTAATACCGTATTTTTAGCCTATGTATCTGAGGCAGATTACCGGGTGATTGAGTGGTAATACCGTATTTTTACCCTATGTATCCGAGGTCGATTACTGGGTGATTGAGTGGTAATACCATATGTTTACCCTATGTATCCGAGGAAGATTACTGGGTGATTGAGTGGTAATACCATATGTTTACCCTATGTATACGAGGAAGATTACTGGGTGATTGAATAGTAATACCGTATTTTTACCCTATGTATCCGAAGTCGATTACCGGGTGATTGAGTGGTAATACCGTATTTTTAGCCTATGTATCCGAGGCAGATTACCGGGTAATTGAGTGGTAATACCGTATTTTTAGCCTATGTATCCGATGTCGATTACCAGGTGATTGAGTGGTAATACCATATGTTTACCCTATGTATCTGAAGAAGATTACTGGGTGATTGAGTGGTAATACCGTATTTTTAGCTTATGTATCCGAGGCAGATTACCGGGTGATTGAGTAGTAATAACGTATTTTAAAAAAACAACTTATAATTAATGCTGAATTTCAATTTTCATTATTAATATTGATTTCACGATGGAAATGAATTAATTAAAACATTCTTCTTCAATATACCGTGTCCCTTCGCAACGTTGGTGATCATGGCTCTCTTACTTGTCCTGTGTAGTTCTTAATGAAGTTTGTTCTTTTGTTATCTTTCCTAAACCTTCTACTGCCATATATTTACTCAAACTCGCTAGGCATATGTTTTTCTCTGCCCTCTTTGCTTGTAATCTGTATTGTGAATATCGAATCTTTCTCTGTTACGCGCCCCCAAAAAGTTCCACTGTCTGTTTCTGATGTTAAGCATAAGTCTCCTTTGGTTTCCATCTTCACGAAAACTTCGTTGTTGCTCACATTTTCCGTTCACGGTACTCTCAGCATCCTTCTGTAGAGCGACATGTCTATTACTTCAAGCAACTTCTTCATTTGTGATGAGTTTTTTTTAAGCATTTACTGTTATATAGGAGGACTGATATTGCTTAACAATTCAGTACTCTTTTCTTGGTTTCTAGCGAAGTTTTCCTGTTTCTTAATACTTTACTTAGCTTTTGGAAGGCATCTTTCGCTAATGCGTCTTCGAATCTCCATATCGCATTTTCCGTCCTTTTTTAAAACACTTTCCAGATATTTAAATTGTTGCACTTGCTTGATTTTGGTATCTCCAATTTGCAATTTGCTTGTTGGATTGCCCCTTTTACTAGCAACCATGCATTTTATATTTTTGAAATTGATGTTTAGTCCTTTCTTCTCACTTTCCATCACTGCAATATGTAGGGATTTTTGTAGCTTCCTTTCTGTGTTTGCCACCAATACTGTGTCATCTCGGCGCCAATAAAGAATACTAGTATTACTTATAATCGGCTCACTCTATATATTGAATAAGTCCGATGAGACGACACATCCTTGTCTTACATCCCTTTCTATTTTTGTGTATTTACATAATTCGTTTCTTTAAGGCGGTTTGACCTTCCAAAGTAGGTCAAAGTTATTTTACTTATACAGGGTGTTCATAAAGTTCGTGTGCACTTAAAAAAAATTATAACTTTATTTGTATTTGCGATAGAAATAATCTGTAAAAAATGTTATAAAGTTTAATGTACCTAGTTTTAAGCAGAACTAAAATTAACTAATGTGATTTCAGGAATTACTGTAAATCAGTTGGCAAATGTTTTCCGTGAACTGCAAAATCGTATTACCCTTTGTATTGCTAATGATGGAGGACATTTGTGAGTTCACTGAAAGTTAAAATTTTAACTTTCAGATGAACACAGCGATTTTGTTTTTGAAACCACTACAGTATTTGCCTTGAAATAAGCAACGCCCTTATGATGACATTTTGCTAATGTCAAAAGTACTTGGAAGAAAATAATATGTATCAACACTGTAATTTTCTCCCTTCTTTTAATAATGAAACTAAAAAGCCTGTCAGTGAAAACGAAAGGATCCAACTAAAAATAAGTTGACGAAACTTGTCTAAATTATTCAATGAAATATGTCTCAATGTAAACATGGTACCTATATATATATATATATATATATATAATATATATATATATATATATATATATATATATATCATATATATATATATATATATATATATATATATAGAAAAGAGATATAAAAAATTGGGTTGGAACACATTTTTGTAGTTAGTCTTCCTTAAATGAATTTCGAAGTCAATATTTAGATATCTGTTTATGGCTTAATCAGACATATACGTGCTATTTTATTGCAGCACATTTCACCATCTTTGAGGTAGCTTCGTGATTCCATCTTTGTAGAATTTGGCATCTCTCTGGCTGATGAAATGGTCTAAGGGAATTTTACAGGATTCAAAAAGATTTTGAACTCTTCACATGAATAGAATTTTGTAGGGATCGAGACAAATGATAACCTGAGTTTGAAAGATTAAGTGATTACATGGAGTTTAGTTGGAGACCGCAGCTAAATGTATCAATTTCTTCTGGGTCTACGAAGAGACGTGAGATCTGGTATTTCCCTTATGGAAAATCCCCCTGATTGGTCAATTCTGGTTGCTTTTCATTGATCAATGCCTTTAATTGGTCCAATTGAAAACAGTAGTTGTCTGTATTCAATGTCTGAGCTTGTGAAAGGAACTTGTAATATAACTTTTTCAATCCTAAACGATACGCAACATAACCTTCTTTAGAGAAAGACCAGCTTTTGTTGTGGTTAATGATGGCTAATATTGCTTTCCCAGGACCCCCTTTTTTACGCCAAAATGATGTAAACCATAAATTTCTCCTCTGGTATGATGGTTCTTTTAAAAAAAAATGGGCCATTTTTCTTTTGTGAGTTTGAGCAAAGAATTATGAATGGAAACGAGGCTATTGTATTTTCCCTTTAAACTAAGAGGTGCCTAAGTATCGTAAAGATTCAACTTAATGAACCTTCGATAAACAGAACAATCAACTATAGCACCATCTTCGTAAATGATTATATATATATGTATATATATATATATATATTGGCTGCTGAAAAATTAATTACAGTTGAGCTCTCTGGGGAAGAGGTGTGGGTTTGTAAACAGTGACTATTATGGCTGATATAGCGAGACTCTTCGGCAAAAGCGAATTGAGTCACTGTCGGTCACTGTGTGTGTTTATCTAAAAAATAAATACGCTAAAATTCACCTCTATCCATGCCGACGGCTTAGTGGTAGAATCTCCGACTGACACCAGTTCAGTCGGGTTTCGATCCTAGCTAGAGGCAACCGGATGTCTAGCCGCACTAAAGAGCTATGAAACAGTCTGTCTGTGGATGACTATATATTATGAAATGGACAACGTCCGACAAATATTTCAAGACATTTTTATGTTTATGCATTCTTTTTATAGATACAAATATTCAAGTAAATGCTCTGTTTATAATAAACAATATTAAACATTTACCGGCCCGAATGTCCGAGAAATTTTCATGTATGACGTCATTTGTTTACAGTTGGATACGCTTTGAGCAGATATAAATGTAAGTGAGAGATTCATGGAAGATTGTAGTTTAAAAGCAGTAAAATCGACCTTGCTAACCGAACGATCCTCTGTGGCTCAATCGGTTAAGGCACGTCAAGCTATATGGCGGTTCCATATATATATATATATATATATATATATATTTCTATCTGTTCTTTCTTTCCTTATATTTGCTTTTTTTTCAACCACATTTTCTTTCTTTCTTTTTACTTTTTCCAACCTTTCTTTCTTTCTTTCTTTCTTTCTTTCTTTCTTTCTTTCTTTCTGTATAAGTTACCAAGATCCAGAAATAGGCTTGCACAGAAACGTCTTTTTTTTTTAAAATTGTTTTAATTTAATGTAACTACATAACATTTAGTTTTTATTTATAATCACTTGCCTTGATAAAGTTCAATGACGAAACACGCCCCCAAAAAAGACTAAGAACTGCTTTCGAATTGTCTTTTTTTAACCAATTTACCTAATCTTCAGAATCTTTTGAGAAATTTTAATAATAATAATAATAATAATATATATATATATATATATATATATATATATATATATATATATATATGGGGGATTAATACAGGAGTACTGAAAAGATCCCCTACCACCAATTCTGACGTTTTGCTCATTTAGTGAGATTTTGGAAAGTATATCTGCTCGCTAATCTTTAAGCGCTCCCTCAAAGACTGCTTTGATTTGGAGATAACAAACTCCATGACATAGTGTTTTAGTTGGGAAGTACTAATCTACATATTTAGTAAGCTTAGCGGGTGTTACTATCACACAGGTTTTTTTTTTTTTTTTTTTCATTTAAAAAAACAGTTGGTCATCAAAATAAAAACCAATTTAATGACATTTACTTGACATTTCTTTTTACAATGATGCCCACCCTGTAAAGCGTTACGGAGTAAGGGTCACCCTTTATGCAGACCTGTGGGTGATGTAACGGACAAACATAGACTGGAACTGATTAAATTTACATTGATCGAGAGAGCATTCATTTTGGACTCGGTTCCGTAAAGTAGAGCTTAGTAGGAAGACGCTGGTCAATTTTAACTTATACTGAGGATATTCAGTCACCTCCCCACCCCACGAGGGTGTCATGTGGCACAAGGCCTTTTTAACGTGGGCATTCCGAGCCCCTAGGCTCGGCTAAAAATATGCCCATTGAACCCGTATAAACGGGTTCAGGGCCGGTTTTACCTCCCCGAAAGAGAATCTACCCTTCGGCGTAGCCTCCTTCGGGTTCCTCCCCGCTCAAAGGCAGAGAGTACAACCGAACAGTCGCTCAGAAAGTACTGACTCGACTGACTCTACTCACTTTAACTTATACTGAGTGTAACAGCAACATTTTCCAAATCGTGTAACAGTACGGGATAATTGTCCATTCCAGAAAATGTTTAATATCTAAAAACACTTAACTAATTGAACGTCTGTTTTACAGATTTTCAGATAAGATGTTTAGCCATCTTGACATCATTTTTCGTAAGAAACACTGAAAATCCTTTGAGTTAATCAGCTAGAAAGAGAACAGGTTGAAATCATTTTGTGTCAGCCCCACTATCTTCCCAAATGAGCAATAGTGAGAGGAAAAAGATCATTCGGGCCTTCAGTAATGGTAGCAACATTCATACTCTGGCGTCCATCTTCAAAGTTCATTCAAAAACCATCAAGAGAACGGTGAAGAAGTTTAAAAAAGAAGGAACAGTAGAAAGGAAATCTGGATCAGGAGGTCACAACAGGAAGAGGGAGCATCATTTCGACTTAGAGCAAAAGAGATCAATTAGAAAAGATCCAACTCAATCCATAAGACGTTTGGTACGTGAGAGAGGAGTTTCAGTTATGACAGTCCAAAGAGTAGTGTAAAAAAGACTTGAAAATGAAATCGTACGTGAAACGTGTGAGGCAACTTGCTACTCCAGGACAGAAAGCTTGAAAGGTTAGAGAGGGTGAAGATCATCTTGAATATGTTGGAAAATGACCATGGAATAATATATATATATATATATATATATATATATATATGAACTTCAATCCTTCATGAGCTTCCGATCCTTAGGTATGAATAATTAATGATGAACATGTCATTTTCGTTTATAATCGATATCATCACGATTCTTCTGTTAAGGTTTGAGAGTAAATATACATTCTTATTGCTCAAAGGAGAGTCCAATAGTGTTCTAAAAACCTCGGAGAATTCCAGTAAGATATCTTTAATCATTTCTAAGATACAACGGTTCAGATGTTAATTTAACAATTGGACAATTTTGCTGTTACACGATTTGGACAATTTTGCAGTTACACGATTTGGACAATATTGCTGTTACACCCGGCATATCACCAATGGAATACGAACGGAATGAGAGCGGTTCACTACAATGTGGCTGGCGTGACAAGTCATAACCGTGAATTATATATCCACCGTCAAGACCTGTCACGCCCCGTGAACCTTTTCGGAAACAAAAGGGCATCAAATGACGAAAATGCGTCCCGTTTTTCCCCGTTCTCACTTTTGGAGTAAAAATGTTCAAAAATTCACACTCCACATGAGATTTACGTATAAAGACGCGTGGGACACTGCGAAATGGTGTAATGGTTAACAAGCTTGTCCCGCAAGATCATTTACGACTGGATAGGGTATTTGAGTCTCACTGGGTGGCTCATACTTTCGGCCTTGTGCCACATTGAAGCTAACCTTAGAAAAGTACCATACACGTATAAAAACGCGTTTAAATGTCACCTTAAAAAATGTGTACATACCTCATAAATGTCTGTCACGTGCGAAGCGAACTCACGTGTTCAAACGCCACCTCTTGAGGGATGCAACGAAATTATTTTTCCAATCCACTCTTTGTGCTTTTAGTATATATGGCGTCATTTTATATGTTATCTTCAGAGCGAACGAAGGTCTTGAAGTACAGTGCTGTTCGATAAAAGTGACTCACCTGATTTTTTTTACTAAATGTTCTCTTCTCCGATGAAACGAAAGTTGAACTAAATTCAAAGGATAAACGATCTAAAATCCGAAGAAGAAGCTTTGAAAGCTCTTTGAATTTAGCAGTAAGTACTGTCAAGCATCCGTTCAGTATAATGTTCTGGGGATGCTTTTCTTTTCATGGAACTGGTTTCTTAAAACCTATTGAAAAAACCCTCAGGAGCGAGCAGTAAAAGAGAATTTTAGAGTCTTGTCTGCTCCCTTCTTCTTAAAGGGTGAAAATCGACCCCACCAAGCTCATTTTTATGCAGGATAATGCTCCCTGTCGCAAAACAAAATTGATACGGAAGGAATAAGGAATACATTGATGAGAAGCAGGTGAGTGTTATGACATGGCCGCCCCAATCTGCTGACCTCAACCCCATAGAAAATTGCTCAACTGCTTTCTAAAGAGCCTGTACTTTATAATGCTTTGAATTTAGCTCAACTTTCGTTTCATTGGAGAAGAGAACATTTAGTAAAAAAAATCAGGTGAGTCACTTTTATCGAACAACACTGTACTTACTAAATAAAAGCACATTCTGATGTTACATAATCGATAGTTATTTTTTGTTTATTTTACCTGAATCAATAGTTTTTGTTTTAATCGATAAAACAGATGTCAGTTTTGTCTGAATTTTCCCGATACATTTCACAATTATTTCTGGGATTTCGACTTCCATCTACAAGAAATTCAATTTGAAATCTCTTCCGCATCTCTGGCACCTTTCGAAGAATCTCCCATGAAGGTGGTGCTAAAAAAGTAGAGAGTTTCATTTCTTTTGAAAGCAAAAGATTACTTTCATCAGAGAATTGGTGTGTGAAATTCAAAATTTCAGTATTAATGTGGGAGGACTGATGATTTTCGCAGGGAAAATTGATCGCGTAGATTAACGTGAAAAGATCGAGAACTGGAAATGGGATGATGAAAAAAAATAAAGAACGGCTAATAGAGAATAATGAAACATCTATCTATCTATCTATCTATCTATCTCTTCATTATCTATCTATCTATCTATCTATCTATCTATCTATCTATCAGCTTCTTCATATCTATCTGTCAGTCTCTTCATATCTATCTATCTATCTATCTATCTATCTATCTATCTAGCTATCAGCCTCTTCATATCTATCGATCTGTCAGTCTCTTCATATCTATCTATCTATCTATCTATCTATCTATCTATCTATCTATCTATCTATCTCTTCATATCTATCTATCTATCTATCTATCTATCTATCTATCTATCTATCTATCTATCTATCTGTCAGTCTCTTCATATCTATCTATCTATCTATCTATCTATCTATTCTATCTATCAGACTCTATCATATCTATCTATCTATCTATCAGACTCTTCATATCTATCTATCTATTTGTCCTATCTATCTATCTATCTATTTGTCAGTCTCTTCATATCTATCTATCTATCTTCTATCTATCTATCTATCTATCTATCTATCTATCTCTTCATATCTATCGATCTGTCAGTCTCTTCATATCTATTTATCTATCTATCTATCTATCGATCTGTCAGTCTCTTCATATCTATCTATCTATCTATCTATCTATCTATCTATCTATCTATCTATCTATCTATCTGTCAGTCTCTTCATATCTATCTATCTATCTATCTATCTATCTATCTATCTATCTATCTATCTATCTATCTATCTATCTATCTATCAGTCTCTTCATATCTATCTATCTATCTATCTATCTATCTATCTATCTATCTATCTATCTATCTCTTCATATCTATCTATCTATCTATCTATCTATCTATCTATCTATCTATCTATCTATCTATCTATCAGTCTCTTATCTATCTATCTATCTATCTATCTATCTATCTATCTCTTCTATCTATCTATCTATCTATCAGAATCTTCATATCTATCTATCTATCTATCTATCTATCTATCTATCTATCTATCTATCTATTTGTTAATTATTTCCCTGGCTATTTCTGTGTTAAGTATACCACCCACACAGGAGAGGACGGAAAAATCCCGTACACTGACACGGACTTCTCAGATAAAATATGATTTGAAATACAGTAAAATATTCAATCGACGTGATTAATATTAAAATGCTGAATGAAGTGCATCGAAGGAGAACATTTTGTCTGCACTTCACTTCTTATCAAGTCTTGTTGGCTTATTTAAGTTTAAATATTTGCCTCCATAGGCAAATATTGGTTGTGTTTTTGCTTTGTGTTCTAACCTGAACATTGGCCAAGGTACGAATTCATTCTGTGGGTTCAATTGTAGGAGCAACTCGGCTCATCAGCCTTGGGTGGCAATGAAGGTGAAAGTTTGCAAGAACCAAGACACATTTTTACTCGAGATGACATTTCTTAGCAAATCTTCTATTATCACAGTATATATATTTTTAACTATATATATATATATATATATATATATATATATATATATATATATCATTGAATACGACAGTCAAGCTGCTTTTATTTAGTTTTTTATACAATTTATCATGTGATCTAATAATTTTTTTCTTTTCGGATGTTCTTTTTATCCAAGCGCTTTCGGCTATACATTTAGCCATTTTTAAAGATAAAATATTTTAACTGTTAAATAAGAAATAGTTTGTTGTATGTATGTCTTATAAAGATATTGTGTCCAGGTTCAAAGTTAATATTATTAAGTTTTTTTTTTATTAATAAAGCTTCCATTATTCTCAGCCTTTTTTTACATATAGATGATGCTATTATATTAGTGTTGTCAAAACGTATGATAGGAATAATGTCCGGTAGGTCATTTTTTTATATAATTTATCATCCGAAAAGAAAAAAAATTATTAGATCGTATGAGAAATTGTATAAAAGACTAAATAAAAGCACCTTGTCTGTCGTATTCAATGATATGTACATGAAAGAAGAATTGCTGCCTTAATACACACACACACACACACACACACACACACACACACACACACAGATATATATGTAAATCGAAATCGATTCTCCCGTCGGGTTCGACGTATGAGGGTCAAGCAGATCAGTTCCTGGGAAACTGACAGCCCGACACCGGCACATGAGATTTGATTATCGTGGTGAAGGTTTCGTGCAGGATCATCGACACTTTTTGAAGGGACGAATACAGAGACCTGGTGCACTACGTGCCCACAAGGTTCCCAAACAACCCCCCTCGGGTTTTGAATTCAGAGTTGTCCTTCTCCTAGACCAGTTGCCACCCAAGGCTATAGAACCCAGTCTGTCCTGCTATTTAACCCATAGCTGGAGGGAGAAGAAGAGGATTCACACCTTTCCCAAGGGTATTAGCACGTAAGTGAATGTAATATATATATATATATATATATATATATATATATATATATATATATATATTTAAAAGTGAAGATTGAAGTCAACACCCAGAGGCGACAAGCTGTTTCATGCTAGACGCAATTGTGAGACGCGACATGAAAGTTGTGACAATCACAACAGATTTCAACAGTTGAATCAGTGGATGAAGAGGACATGTTACAGAAGACGCCACTCGAAATAGCCAGCTGCAGTCCGTTGCAGTTTCATAACTAGATTGTGTATATTTTATTCCATATGTGCCGCAATAGTAAGTTTATGAAATCAAGTAAGTCCTTTCCTGGCAAGTTGAGGTCCATTTTTAAAAAATTCACGCCTTTTCTGCTCCAGCTAAATCTTGCAAAGCCAACATCATCAACATGTAAAAAAGATTGAAAAAATAATAAAAAAAGAAAAAAGCCAATACTCAATAACATTAATAATGAACAAGGCTACAATCCGCTGACCGTGTTTGGAAAATAAAACATTCTTGTAATTCTAGATATATACATAACAGAACCCATACATTCAGTTAAAAGTAAAAAAAATAACATCATCCTTGATAATGGCTAAAAGTATAGCCGAAGGCGCTCGGACAAGCAGAACTTTTGCAGAGTTTTTACATACTTTGTGTCCAAAAAAGAAAACACTTGTACGAACACAAAAAAGTAAATAAAAACCTTAATCGCAATACTTTGTCAATCGTATTTAACAAAACATGAATAAAAGAGGGATTGCTGCATATATATATATATATATATATATATATATATATATATATATATATATATTGCCTTGTGTGTATTTAGACAGCACACACAATTCCGTAAAATACTTATCGAAAACAATTATACTTCGACATGAAAACAATAGACAAAAACTAAAATTCCTTGAAGCATTATACATCAAACAGTTGAAACCCAACCTAAACAAAATCAATTATGGCATATATATATATATATATATATATATATATATATATATGTTTCATTAAAGAGTCAGACAAAGTAGTACGATTAAGCTTTTTTTTTCTTGTGTTTGAACAAGTGTTTTCGTTTTTGGACACAGTGTGTAGAAAGTGTCCAAAAATTTTAAACAGCTAACCGACCAGCAAAATCAAAATTACAACGAACGTTATCTATGCGTTCAAATGTCCCTTAATGAACTGTGTTTCTGATCAAACCGAATTCATAAATAATTACATCGGTCACACAACTACATGCCTATCCAGACGCCTTACCTTACACCTATCTGATTACAGCTCTATTAGAATCCATTCAAACACTCACAGAAACTTACCAAGCTCTATTCGAAATATACTAGTACAAAATACAGACATAATAAACTCATCCACGTGTAAAAAAAGAATGAAAATAAGAGAAGCCTTAATAATAAAAAAGAAAAAGCCAACACTTAATAATATTAACTACGAACACGGCCACAATGTGCTGTGTTCGGAAAATAAAGCATTTCTATAACAGTAACAATATACACTCAATTAAAGTGAAAAAATATAATGGCTAAATATTTAAAATTAAATTTTCTGCTCATTCCCAAAAAGCAAACACTTGTTCGAACACAAGAAAAATTATATAAAAAGGTTAATCATAGTACTTTGTCTGTCGTTTTAAAAAAAACATGCTTAAATGAAAGATTACTGCCTATATACACAATATATATATATATATATATATATATATATATATATATATATATATATATATATATGTCTGTGTGTTTGTTTTAACGAAACATGCATAAATGAAGGATTACTGCAATATATATATATATAAACATATACATATATATATATATATATATATATATATATGTGTGTGTGTATGTATTTTTTTTATTGAAACATGCATAAATGAAGGATTATTGCCTAAATACACATTATATATATATGTGTGTGTGGGTGTGTGTTTGTTTGTTTGTTTTTATCGAAACATGCATAAATGAATGATTACTGCCTAAATAGACTTATATTTAGCATAATCCTTTCATAGTCACTAATATTTTTCATGTATTATAATAAAATGATACAAGAAATGCATTGTAACAGTGAATAAGAAATATCTAAAAAGAGAATTTGCTACCTAAATAAATATATATATATATATATATATATATATATATATATATATATATATATATATATAATATTTTTTGTTTAAAAATATGATTAAAATATTATAATAAGCTCTACTTCTGTATGGAGCACTGTCTTCTTAAAAATAAAAACAAAAATACTAAGGAACTCCGGGTTATGCACCCAACGTGTTCTTTTCTATTTTCTGCATACCTGCGCACTTTATTTGTGATGCACACACACAATATATCTATCTATCTATCTATCTATCTATCTATCTATCTATATATATTGATCCAGTAACTTTGGATAAAACGGCGACTACAAGCTCATATCTCCCAGACGCTCGAGGATTTCTTCGACAGAATTACTAATGAAGAAGACCAGAGAAGGATCCGAAATGACCTAGATAAATCCTTCAGACATGAATTTGATGCAGTCAAGGCTCGCCAAGTGCAAAAATTAATTAGATTGAAAGATCAGAAGGTGACGCACAAGGTCCATCACCCACCAGTGAAAGCAGTAGTCAACACCAACCAATATCAGCTGAGTGCCTCTGAGGAGTCAGTATTGAATAATGGGTCTCAACTTCGCCACAACCATCAGGCGGGTGCCATACTTGGACATCATTACCAGAGTCGAGGAGGTGGCCTTGAACATCCCTCAGGCTCAGGCGGATGAAATTAGATGGAAAGTGAGACAGACCTTGGAGAGAGCCAAGCCACCCAGGTCTAACATAACAAAACTGGAGAGACTGGCGATTGAATGCCTACAGAGGAACGAAAACATCATCATACTACCGGCTGACAAAGGTAATGCGACTGTAGTGATGGACAAAGAAAAATATTCTTATACAAGAAAACTGGAAGACCTCATTAGCAATGGTAGCAACAGCAAAGTGAAAAAGGATCCTACTATGAAAACGGAACGCAAACTGTCACAGATCACTTCTCACCTCAGACGTATAGGCAGTTATCGCAGCGTTACACCAAGCTACCTCACAGATACGGTCTCCCTAAGATTCACAAAGACGGTATTCCGCTCCGGCCGATTGTTAGTTGCCAAGGCTCTGTGTGCCACTCTCTGAGTCGCTTCCTTGTAGATATAGTTGACCCATTGATCGGAAAGTCTCCTTCATATGTCCAAAAATCCGTCCACTTCGTGGAAATAATCAAAGATGCTCCCATCCTATCCAACCAGATTGTGAGCTTGGACGTGGTGAGTCTGTACACCAAGGTACCCACGGAGGAGACACTCTCAGTAGTCAGAGAGAGATTGGCCTCTGACTCTTCCCTTGAAGAACGGACCAGTATTCAAATAGATAATCTGATGGAGATGTTGGCTTTCTGTACACAAACAACACACTTCGGAATGGGATCACACATATATCGACAGGATGAGGGCTTATCAATGGGCTCGCCATTATCACCAGCAATAGCGAATATATACATGGAATACTTTGAGGAAGTGACATTAGAATCAATATCTCTAAAGCCAACTCTATGGTTAAGGTACGTAGATGACACCTTCATACTCTGGCCACACCAGGAAGATGTACGGGTTCTACTGGACCCTGTGAACTCAATAAGACCTTTAATACAGTTCACAATGGAGAAAGAGAGTAACAACTCACTCCCATTCCTGGATGTACTAATATCTCGAACAGAGCATGGGTTCAAGACATCCGTATACCGTAAACCAACATTCACTGGACAATATCTCAATTTCAACTCCCACCATCCATACAGCGTAAAGAAAGGGATCGTCCGATGCTTAAAACACCGAGCAAAAGTCATAAGTGGCGTCCCAGAGACTTTAGATAAAGAATTGGTCAGTATAAGTAGTACTCTACAACGTAACAACTACCCTGGGTACATGGCAGCAGCCCCCCAAAACTGGGATAGGTGGGTACAAGAGGAGGAGGACAACAACACTCAGAAAACAGTCTGCCTGCCTTATGTGAAGGGGTTATCAGAAAAAAAATACAAAGGATCTGCGGTCCATATAACATCAGGACAACCTTCAAAAGCTTGACGACACTTCGCAGATATCTCTCCCGAGTAAGACCCCCGCCCTCATAGAGGAGAACATGACTAAAGACTGTGTGTACGCTATCCCGTGCAGCTGCGGAAAGGAATATAAAGGAGAGACAGGCCGCCCCCTCAAGGTAAGGCTTCAAGAACACCAGAAAGCTGCAACATGAGGGCAAGTAGAAAAATCAGGTGTGGCTGACCACATATGGAGAGAGAAGGGAGATCACCGCCCTCTGTGGGATCATGTTGAGATCATAGACAAGGAACACCATTGGAAAATTCGTAAACTTAAGGAATCAGCACATATGCTAGGCCACAAAAATCTCTTGAACCGACCAAACATAGAAATAAATACAATATGGGAACCAGTAATAGGAAGTGCCAGAGAAAAGCAACGATAACAACAAAGTTGCAATATGAGCTCTGGTAAAAACAATGCAATGATAACAACAAAATTTCAATATGAGCACTTGTAAAAATGGTTGCTGAAGACATTAGGTTTATAATACGCAGAAATTCATACCCAGATGTCCTCAAGGACACATGGCGCAGTGGCAAAGGCATTAGTTTGAGGCGTTACTTAGATAAACGTCAGGTGACAGGACCCAAAGAGTGTGAGTTCAATATCACGTTAAGGCAGTGGAGAACTTTCAGAGGGAAATTAGCAGGAGATAACTGATAACTGATAACTGATCAAATATGGAACTAGAACAGTCTACCCCAGTAGAAGAAGACTAAACATGGCAACAAAGATGAAAACATTAGTCCAAATAATGTACATAATACCTCATCTCAGAAATATAGACATATAATTATTTTTAGTGAGTATACGAGTTTGAGTTGCTATCTAAAAATAATGTTTAATAACCTTTAGAGTCATAAGAAATAATG
This sequence comes from Acanthosepion pharaonis, assembly GCA_903632075.3. Taxonomy (NCBI): domain Eukaryota; kingdom Metazoa; phylum Mollusca; class Cephalopoda; order Sepiida; family Sepiidae; genus Acanthosepion; species Acanthosepion pharaonis. The sequence goes on from CAHIKZ030000607.1 coordinate 201,347, forward strand.
TTAGATAAAAAGCCTTCACTATATATATATATATATATATTCATTTTAATAACATTTTTCTGAATACTGTTTTCTGTCTTGAAGCCAGGATTTATCAGAAATTTGATGTTAGTTCTTGCTTCAGTTTGGACAGGATTCCCGCTGCTCTAAAATCTGTTGTTTTTAAACAGTCGTAAACTCTCATTCTATTAACTCGGAATACTTCCGGTTCATACAGGTTTAAACAACTGAGTAAAAATATGTTTGCTAGAAATAAATGGCAAAAAAATATGCATATTTTTTTAATAACATGCTTTCTCCGTGAACATTTCGGAGTAATGGCTTGATACAACCTAAAATAGGCATGGATGTAGATTCGAACGCATTTATTACATTTTTGCCTATTTCTACTTACTTTCTTATGATAAATATACATATATATATATATATATATATATATATATATATATATATATATATATATATATATATATATATATGTAACGCCGAGGGAGTGTAAGGGAAAATAGTTACTGTAAAATAGTAAATCGAAAAATTTGGAAAACAAGGAGAAGCTAACTGGTTTTACCCACACGCTTTTTAGGACGCAATCGAGGTTAAATATATAATAAACTTGGAGTCGGGATGGTGAAGGTAACATCAATCAGCTGAATAAGAAACCTTTTACTTGCACTAATTATATATATATATATATATATATATATATATATATATATATATTTATTTATACACGTTTCATTAAATAATATAGACAAGTGTTGTCTATTTATTTTATGTAAAATTTTTTCGTATCTTCTGATAAGTTTGGTAACATTATCATTAACCGAAAAAAGAAATTCACAATATTTATCCATTATTTTTTAATAAAATCTAAGCTTTCGGCTTACTCAAGCCATTATCAAAGATGTAATACAAACATATCAAACAATATACGGACACGACAGTGATGATATAGTCTGTCATTGTTTTGTTTACATAGTGAATCACTAAGCAACGATGAACACGCGCATATAAGACGCTAGAAGCGAAAATCGCACCGCATCTCATGACGTCACACATGACTACACGAGAGTGAATTGGAGAATGAAATAAGGAAAGCCGTTGGTATAACCAATGGCTTCTGTTACCAATTATAGAAATTATAGACATTTAAGAATATTTGTAGAGATTCCATAGTTGATTTTGTTTAGGTTGGGTTTTAACTGTTTGATGTATAATGCTTCAAGTATTTTTAGTTTTTTGTCTATTGTTTTCATGTCGAAGTATAGTTGTGTTTTCGACAAGTATTTTACGGAATTGTGTGTGCGGGCAGGCATGTTGTTTTAAATGCCTAAAAATGTTAGAGTTTTCATTAAGATGTAGTGTCAAGCGTCGTGAAAGCGAGTTTGTGGTGTGACCAACATAAATATTATTTAATTCGTTGGAGATACACTCTCCCAAAGGGCAATTTGAATTTATAAACTATGTTGGTTTTTTGCAAATCGCTAATCGGGGGAGAAGAATCATTGCGAAGTATTAAGTTGGATATACTAGATTTAGTGTAGTATATGATTAATTTAATTTTTTTGCTAGGATCTGTAGTTGATATATTAGAATTTACTAAATTTTTTAGTATGTGTTCATCTTGTTTATAATTAGTATGCATTTGATTACGATATAGGAGATTAATATATTTGAGATCAGTAGAAGCAGTATTATGTACAATTTGCTTATTATTGAGATCTCTAAGAAAGCATCTTATTTGTTCATCAACTATATAGTTTGTAAAGCTATTATTAATAAGTGTCTGTTTTATATTCTTTAGTTCACTGTAAAAAATCTGTTTGGTGGATGAATTAGTTTCTGCACGATGTATTAGATTCTTTATAATTGCTATTTTGTAGTAATATGGGCATTCGCTCTTGTAGTTAAGTGTACATGAATTTATGCTTGTAGGTTTTTTGTATGGAGAAATAGTAAATTTGTTATTATTTGTGTTTATTAATATGTCAAGGAAGGGGATTTTATTATTAGTATTAAGTTCATATGTGAATTTAAGGACAGAATTATTTTGGAACCGTTTTGAAGTTGAATTATTTCATCTGTATTTTTAACTAACATAAGAATATCATCAACGTATCTTAGGTAGATTGATGGTTTTTTAAAATCTGTAAATAACTTATTTTCTAGGTTCGACATGTAGAAATTGCTAAATGTCGGGCCCAATACTGAACCCATGGAGACACCATCACGTTGTATATATATATTGTTATTATTATCAAAGAAAGGGACTTCAGTAGTACAAGTTAATAGTAGTTTTCTTAATATATTAGGATTAATTTTAAGTGGGGGTAAAGATGAGTTACTGTATATATTTCTTATGATTATGTCAATAGTTTCACTAACAGGGACATTGGTAAATAAGTTTTCCACATCAAGTGAAGCCATGATTTCATTGTCAGGTTTTTCACTTTTTAGGATTTGGATTACTTCTAATGTTGACTTAACACTATATTTACTAGGAAGATAGGGAGTAATAAGTTGGTTGATGTATTTTGTTAGATGATATACAGGAGTTGGAATTTGCGATATGATAGGACGGAGAGGATAGTTAGGTTTATGTGTTTTTATAGTGCCATATATGTAGCCAGGTCTATAATCACCAACAATTTTAGGGAGTTTTAAAGAGTTCTGTTCAGCATTATTAGCATTAATAAGTTTATTAAGCTTTGATTTTAGTTGGTTGGTCGGGTTCTTGTTAAGTTTTTTAAAACTTTGTGTGATCATGGAGTATGTGGTCTAGTTTTTTGTTGTAATCCAATTTATTTAGGATGACAAAAATGTTGGTCTTATCAGCTTTTTTTACAATAATGTCAGGGTGGTTACGTAGTTCTTGTGCGGCAATTTTCAGTTGTTTAGAAAGAATTTTTGAGTAGTTACTGCTTTTATCATGTCGATCTTTCAGTGCCTCGACCTTAAGTAAGTCTTTAAATTCTGGTGTAGTTTCTATTAGTTGTTCATCCTGGAGTTTAACAATGTTTTGGTATATATATATATATAATTATTTATTCGAAAATTATAACATAAATATGGTATAAAATCACTACAAAAATAGACTTTTTGTTTCAACACTTCTGGAGTCTTATACACCAATCCTATACTTATATATATATATATATATATATATATATATATATATATATATTACGATAAACGTGCAATCAATTTACAAATTCATGAATTATTCACAAAAACTAATGCAAATGTTAATGATTTAATTGGCGAGAATCCATCATCGCAAACAATTCAAATATACAAAAACCTCCGAATCCGTTATGAATGAAATGATCCTTGTTTCTATATAAGTTTCTGTAGTAAAAATAAGACCTAATACGGCAGAAATTTATAGAAACAAGGATCATTTCATTCATAACGGATTCGGAGGTTTTGTATATTATTTGAGTTGTTTGCGATGATGGATTTCTCGCCAATTAAATCATTAACCTTTTGCATTAGTTTTTGTGTGAATAATTATGAATATATATATATATATATATATATATATATATATATATATTAAATACATTTTATGTTTATAAATTTTATTTTTATAGATACAAATATTTAAGTAAATGCTCTGTTTTATAAAAACCGTATTAATAACATTTACCGGCCTGAATGTCCCAGAAATCTTCATAAAAAATATTCGTCCTCCGATATTTTCTATGAAGATTTCTCGGACATTCAGGCCAGTATATGTTGTTTAATACTGTTTATTATAAAACAGAGCATTTACTTAAATATTTGTATCTATAAAAAAGTGTATAAACATAAAAATGTCTTAAAATAATTGTCGGACGTTGTCCATTTCATAATATATATATATATATATATATATATATATATATAGAGAGAGAGAGAGAGTGTGTGTGTGAGAGATATATATATTTATTACTTTAAACATTATTTTTAGTGGATACTCATATTTGAGTAGACGCTCCATTCCACTCAAATATAAGCATCCACTAAAAACAACGTTTAAGCTGATAATGAAAATCTCTCGAAGTTATAAAGTAAAATAATCCCTTACCTTAATATATATATAACGTCATCCACAGATAGACTGTTTTGTTGTTTCACTGCTCGTCAGTGTGGCTAGACATCCGGTTGCCTCTTGCTAGGCTCGAAACTCGACTGAATTGGTGTCAGTCGGAGATTCTAGCCATTAAGCCGTCGGCGCACGATAGGGATGAAAGTGGATTTTTAGCGTATTTATTTTTAGAAACACGCCCAGTGACCGACAGTGACTCAATTCGCATCTGCGAAGAGTCTCGCTATATAGCTATGGTGGTAATTCACCTTTCATCAACTGGGATATTATACCAAGAACCAATTCTTATAACGGGAAAGTAAATACATGTAACTCATGTCTTGTTGAAAAATTGACTTAACCCGAACTTATTAAACAAGAGAAATGAATTGATGGTTAAATGTAGGCATAAAATAAATAACTGCTTAATTGCGTTGATTCAGATTAATTTTAATGTAGAATGCGGTTTATTTTTTATGTAAATTACGTTTTTTTGTCTTCCAATGAGAATAAATAATCTCCGTTTAATATAAATATAAAAAAAATTTAATATTCACAACTCTAAAATAATTTTTTATTTCTAGTTATATTTTTTTTTTACATCTAAGAATTTCCCAGTTTGTCATATCTTTTACATACTGTTTTTTGATATATAAAATTATCTGATGTTTGGAAAAAAGTAGTCAGCTGTTAGTATTAAACTTGTTTTAATTTACATTTTGACCAAACCTCGTATCTGCAGAAATCTGTTACTAACTTGACCAGACATCTCGCCTTCCGTCACTTTCTCATCACGGCAATATAGTTTCTTTGTACCGTTTATATAAATACTTAAATAGCAATTTTTCTGATGAACTTTCCTCTATGGTACAAATATATTATTCATATTCATAGTTAGGACTTCATAGAGACTCTGAGGTATTGTGGTACCTGTATTAAGAATGGAAGCAAGAATGTGTTGTTTTGGTTTAAGAAATACAATTTTGGGTCAGCAATTGTGGCTAGCTAAGTTTAAGATAAGACATATTGAAAACCAACCTTCCACTATCTCCCCTTTTGGCCACATATTTTGGATTTTATAAAACAAATATTACTTTCCTCTATGGTACCTCGACTCTATGAATTTGAGCGCAGTACTAGATTGGCAACAAGGTCCCATCATTTTACAGATGTAACCGTAAGTTCTATAATAACAGTTTTTCCCCTCACACTTCTTCCTTGTGGAAGACTCTTCCAGCTTTTTGCTTTCCAGTCAACTTTGATCTTTAAAAATTTGAATGCAATGTCAATCGTTATCTTCTGTCTTTCTTATTTCCAATTCTTTTATTGTTCTCTTTCCTTAATAATTTTTTTTTCTTTTTCTTATATTAAGGCTCACCCTGTACAAGGCCCTGGTCCCCACTCAAGGTAGAGGGGCACGTTAAGGGTTAGCTTATATGGATGGTGGGGGGGGGGTAAAATAGCGGTTGACTGCTTTGTTCATCGCTTTTGTTACAGTAGACTAACCACTCTTTCTCGTGAATTTTGAAGTCACTGCATATGTGAAAGTTGGCCGAGAGAAATTCAGTGAGGATATTGTCAATCCTCTCTGACACCCGATCAAAGATTACCGACCCTTCATCCCGAGGATGAGACCAAACAAAGACGAATGTGGTGCTATGGAAAAAGTGCCACGTGAAAGCACATATACGGGAGATCTGGGTCCTCGTTTTTTGTTTGTTTGTTGTTTTTTTTTTGTGTCCCTGCCACAAGGTAATCCGTCCTTGATGTAGGCCCTGAGTCCGAGGCCGTGGCGAGTTAGGTGGTCGTGTTTTCTTATAATGGGTGAGTTGTCCGGGATTGTGAGCTCCTGCATTGATACCTGCTTCAGGCAGAAACAGAAGGTTGGGTTCAAACAAAGAAAGTTACACATCTGGAAAGTTAGAACGCAGACCCCCTATATTGTTTGTAGGAGATGGTATTAGTGGCTTTATTGTCTCACTTGGAGTATAATGATAAAAGAATAAGCTTAAGGTCTCTTTTTTTCTTCTTTTTTAAGCCAGTAACAAAACAAAATTTAGGAAGTGAGTGTGATGTCAGAAATCGCTCCAGAGGCCTATCTGAGGTAAATGTTTTCTTTTTCCTCTTTTCATATTACGAACACAACCGTTCTGTTATCTGAAGTAGTAGGCGCTTAAGAGATCCTATGTTCAGTCATGAGTTTTCATTGTTGTATAGAGAAGAACGAGTTAAGTGCTTCGCTTTTCTTGGGTCTTTCAAATCATCATAAACACTTGACGAGTGTTCTTGCTTGTCATATGACTAGAATGAAAGATAAACAGACGGAGAAGTAGAGAGATTCATCAAAGAGAGGACTGATTTTTCTTTTTCTTCTTCTTCTTGCATGTTCTGCATTCTCCCAAACCGCAGCCGATTACGACTCTTCACAACTTCCTATTCTTTGTAGCTCTAAATATTTGTCTCCTTATTATCACCCCCAGGTTCTATTCAGACCCCCATTTAAACAAGCTCACTGGGTATGACGATAAACTACATCCGCGCCTTGGTTAAGACGATAAACTACATTCGCGTCTTGGTTAAGACGATAAATTACATCCGCGTCCTGGGTAAGAAGACAAACTACATCCGCGTCCTGGTTAAGACGATAAACTACATCCGTGTCCTGGGTATGACGATAAACTACTTCCGCGACCTGGATAAGACGATAAACTACATCCGTGTCCTGGGTATGACGATAAACTATATCCACATCCTGGGTAAGACGATAAACTACATCCAGCATCTTGGTTAAGACTCTGATCAGGAGGTTTTGAGTAGCGTGGAATCACCTCTTAATTGCCGGTTTTCCCATGTCCACCCTGACCCGGGGTGCTAGCACCTGTTAAGGTCCCAGCTATGGGAAAATAGTTAACCCCCAAACTGGTGTCAAAACGCTATGAAAGTGTAAAAATAGGTTTTAATACCAGAAATACTTTGTAAAAAATTATTAACAGCAATACATTTTTTAAAAAGTATTACCAGAAATAGTTTTTTTTTTGAAGGAAAAAATATTACCAGAAATAGATTTTTGAAAAAAAAATATTAGGAACAATAACATTTTTTTTGGCATTAAATAACACATTGAGGTTGATATTCCGTAAACCAAACCAAACCAAACCAAGCCAAGCCAAGCCAAGCCAAGCCAAGCCAAGCCAAACACAAGTTAGTTTATTTTCTGTTTCACTCTATCCATTTTGTCATCAGTATGTCCTGTGAGTGGCAAAATCCCCAAGCACGCTTTTCTCATTTTATGACCTGGAAATATTAACTGTCTTTTTCTCATTTTCAGTACAAGTGTCCTGTAAACGTACGGGTTGTGCAATGGTTAGCGGCTCGGATTGCGAAATTGGAAAACTGTGTTCGAATTCCAATCGCGCCCGTTATAATCACTTCCGCGTAAATACCCTTGGGAAAACTACGAATCTATATGCTCCCCACCAGCTATGGGTTAAATAGTAGAACTTGTATCTGAAAAATTATCATTAATCTAAGAGAAATTGTTAACGCAAAATTCACTTTCAAAAAAAAATATTATTACAATCTAAAATATGTTCCGTCTTTAATAACCCACCTAGGGTTGATAAACCGTAATAAATAAATCTATTTCCTTCAGAAATTCCTTGTTTCTCACATGTTTTGACTATGGAATTCTCATAATCTTTCTGTAGAACTCCTGATGTCTCAAGTCTCCTCTGTGAAGAAACTGGCTAGTAATTTATTGTCATGTTGATGGATTGATATTACGTAGAAGTTGAGGCTCCTTTTCTTTGTTTCTGACGAAATCTTCCTGTTTCTCAATACATTGCTTAGCTTTTTGAAGTCATCTTCGTTTTTCTTTTCCCTCGCTTTTTACGTCGTCTTCCCTGATCACTAAATTTCTGTTGTAACCTAGGGAAGGTTACAGAATAGAATAATCACATAGTTGGTAATGAACGATAATACTTAGGACACGAACAACGCATATAAGATTCGCCAGCAGAGCGTAGAAGAAGAAGTCAGCTGCTAGAATTGAGTCAAGTGAATTCCACAATGAATCTCCAACTGCAGGATATCTACCAACCATCCCACGCGGTCAGATGTAGCGCAAGGCCGAATTTAATGTGGCGTATCCGCGCCCCTAGGCTCGGCCAAAAATTCTCCGTAGACCCCGTATAAAACTGGGTCGGGTAGCTGTTTCCCGAGACGAGACTCTGCCCTTCGACATAGCCTCGATAAGGAATCCTCTCTGCCCGGAGGCAGAGAGTTTGACCATCACAGATGGAGACGAATCTCAAACTGCAGACCAACATACAGTAGTTACTACTGTATTTATGTGAACGGGGACATACACATTATTGTCCGTAGGTATGCTACAACAATTTCAAAAAATTGATTTTTAAGTGAGATGTGTAATAGTGATGAAAGAAAAAAAATGAAAGTGAGATAATTCGCCTGTAGAAATACTCCTCACAGTTGGCCCTGTGCCAAGCTAGCTTGCATATTTACAGCCCACTTTTCGAATGTTTCCTCGAGGCTATTTCCTCGGTGTCTTTCTTTGACGAATATCCGATAGTATTCGTTTTTCGCTAATCGAACGAAATTCGTAGAGGATTTTCGCTTTTACGAAAAAATGATTAAAACCAAAAACAATGTGTTGCAGCATGGTGTTATAGATGCAGCACGCGCTTCGAGCATCGAGAGAAACGTCTCCCAGGTTTGTTTCCATGGGAACTACGCTTAGCATCCCAGAATTAAGCAGTCTTTACTTCATCTATTGATAAGTAGTATCCATCCGAGTAAAATCCGAAAGGAGATTGTAAAAAAAAAAAAAAAAAAAAAAAAAATGGCGTTGAGCTCTTAAAAAAAAAATCTATTAGCATTCTATCTCTTTTTGGGAAAGTTCTAGAACCTCTAATTAACTCTGAATTGTACACTATTTACAATATTCCGACTATTGTCTTCATCTTTGTCGCCATATTTATTACAACGTTTCGGCCATTGTACGCACCGGGCGTCTTCAGGTGGTTGGAATGTCGAACTGAACCCTACGACGACGACTCCTGCATACAAATACATATGAAAGTGCTTGACAACCATATGGTCGGCTGAACTCATTCTTATGAATAAAACGAAACTTTTCAGAAGCCAGTGATGGTTGTGCTCACACGTAGCTCAAGTCATCGTGACCGAGCATTTGAGAGTATGTATTGTTCAACTATGGATCCCGTCAGATTAGGCGCCTCCTTCCAGGAACGATTACGCGACATGCTGTTAATATCAGCATAGTAAGACGACTCTTCCATACGAAAACACTAGAAAGTGCTTGAATTAATATATACATATATAATCTGAATCTAGAAAGTTCCATAAGTACCTAAAAATAGACGGAACGCCTATGTCATTTCGTCTTAACGAATTCAGCGATTATTGCTGAAACTGTCTATCAAGCTTTAGATAAGAATGATGAAGCTCGGACTCTTGCTTTAGATATCTCCAAAGCATTTGACAAGGTTTGTCATACTGATTATCTTTCAGTTAAAAAATGATTGCATTTTTGGTCGAGTTTTTTTTAACTGATTCCGTCTTATCAAATCACGGAATGAAAGTTGTCTTGAATGGCCACTCTTCTAGATCTTTTTGCATTAATGCAGGTATCCACCAGGATTCTATCCTTGGACCTACATTGTTGCTAATTTTCATTACGACTGTCCTGATGCCATCAGCCCTAAACTTGGTATCTATGCTGATGACACAACTATTTACTCATCGTAATTGTAAGTCTGATTAATTGGTTAAACATCTCACATTGTAGGGTTTTCTTTCAAATAAGCAATATGGCCTTCACTTCTCGAGATTAACTGCTGACATACTCGACATCTTCAAAAGTTTAAAGGTTATGATATTTTTGGATTCATTTTTGAACTGATTCAGTCTCATCAAGTCATGAAATGAAAGTTGTTTTGAATGGTCACACTTCTAGAACTTTTTGCATAAATGCAGGTGTTCCCCAGGGTATTATCCTTGAACCTATGTTGTTTTTAATTTTCATAAATGACCTTCCTGATGTCGTCAGTTCTCAACTCTGTATCTATGCTATTTACTCCCGTCTTAGTAGTAAGTCTGATTGATTCAATAAGAACAAATTCGCAGCTGATCTCAAAAATTATCTACAATCTGTTGTTAAATGGGGCAAGAGTGGCTTGTTAATTTTAACATCTCAAAAATGAAACTACTCTCTTTTAATCATCTGAGAGAAACCGTCTTTACCTTCCATCAACATAGCTGATACTAACTTCCAGGAGACTGACTCATTGCATCTTCTCAGAATAATGTTTTCAGTTGAAATAAAGTAGCAAAAGTATATTGAATCAATTGCTAAGTTTGCAGCTAAGAAAGTTGGTTCACTCTGTTGTGGTTCTTGCTTCTCTAGGTCAACTGCTGATGTATTAACGATTATTGCTAGAAGAGTCTATTATGCTTTAGATAATAATGGTGAAGCTCAGGCTGTTGCTTTGGGCATCTCAAAAATGTTTCACAGCGTGTAGCATAAGAGTCGGCTTCATAAGTTGAAAGGCTATGGTATTTCCAGACGAATTTTTTAACTGATTTAGTCTTTCTTATCAAATAGTAAAATGGAAGTTATACTTAATGGCCCCACTTCTAGATCTTTTAGTACTAAGGCCGATATTCCCAAGAGTACTATCCTTAGGCTCACTTTGGTTTTAGCCAACATCAATGATCTTCATGATGTCATTAGCTCTCAACTCGATATCTATGCTGATGACACAACAATTTACTTTTGTCTAAATCTTGATCAGTTTGATAAAGTCAAATTTGCAGTTGATCTCAAAAATCAGTTACAATCTGTTGTTAACTGGGGCAATGAATGGCTTGTTAATTTTGTACTAAGGCAGATATTTCCAAGAGTACTATCCTTAGGCTCACTTTGGCCTTAGCTAACATCAATGATCTTCATGATGTCATCAGCTCTCAACCCGATATCTATGCTGATGACACAACAATTTACTCCTGTCTAAATCTTGATCAGTTTGATAAAGTCAAATTTGCAGTTGATCTCAAAAATCAGTTACAATCTGTTGTTAACTGGGGCAATGAATGGCTTGTTAATTTTGTACTAAGGCAGATATTTCCAAGAGTACTATCCTTAGGCTTTTGGTCTTATTTTAGCCAACATCAATGATCTTCATGATGTCATTTCTCAACCCGATATCTATGCTGATGACACAACAATTTACTCCTGTCTAAATCTTGATCAGTTTGATAAATCAAATTTGCAGTTGATCTCAAAAATCAGTTACAATCTGTTGTTAACTGGGGCAATGAATGGCTTGTTAATTTTGTACTAAGGCAGATATTTCAAGAGTACTATCCTTAGGCTCACTTTTGGTCTTATCTTAGCCAACATCAATGATCTTCATGATGTCATCAGCTCTCAACCCGATATCTATGCTGATGACACAACAATTTACTCCTGTCTAAATCTTGATCAGTTTGATAAAGTCAAATTTGCAGTTGATCTCAAAAATCAGTTACAATCTGTTGTTAACTGGGGCAATGAATGGCTTGTTAATTTTGTACTAAGGCAGATATTTCCAAGAGTACTATCCTTAGGCTCACTTTGGTCTTATCTTAGCCAACATCAATGATCTTCATGATGTCATCAGCTCTCAACCCGATATCTATGCTGATGACACAACAATTTACTCCTGTCTAAATCTTGATCAGTTTGATAAAGTCAAATTTGCAGTTGATCTCAAAAATCAGTTACAATCTGTTGTTAACTGGGGCAATGAATGGCTTGTTAATTTTGTACTAAGGCAGATATTTCCAAGAGTACTATCCTTAGGCTCACTTTGGTCTTATCTTAGCCAACATCAATGATCTTCATGATGTCATCAGCTCTCAACTTACTAATGGCAAATCTGATCAGTTCGATAAGGTCAAATTGGAAGCTGAGTTAAAAGTTTTTTCCTACAATTTGTTATTAAGTGGGGCAAGGAGTAACGTGTTAATTTTAATGCCTCAAAAACGAAACTTCTCTTATACTCGACTTTTTCCAAAAAGAGTTGTTGGCTCTGCACAAGCCATTACTATTATAATCAAATCATATTTTCAAGTAATCTGTCTCAAAGTGTCCAGTATGTATTACGCCAAAATGAAAATAACATTGACATCTCATTTTAACAAATATATTTACCCAAATTCCACAAAATATATCTTGAAATACTAAAGAGTGAATTTATTCAATAAAATCGCCATTGGCTTCAACCACAGTCTCCAGATGACTTCGGAATCTCCAGCAACTCTTCTGGACAGTCTCCTTGTTTAAGTTGGTGAATGCTGCCATAATCCTTACCTTCAGTTCATCTTTGGTGTTACAAGGAGTTTGGTTGGTCTCTCATCAAGCTGCCCCCCACCACATAATAATGAAGGGGGTTGTAGACTGGGGAGTTAGGTGGGTGGATGTAAGGGGATATGTGGTCGCAGAAATTATCTGACACCCATGACTTGGTTCCACTGCTTGTGTGGCATAGTGCAGAATCCTGTTGCCAGACATAAGGTCTTCCACTAGACGCCCTCTTCACTTCAGCACTACCCCCCAAGGCACTTGATGTAAGCCTCCGTGTAGAGTCTGAGACCCTGTGGGAAGATGAATGGAGGCTTAATGTAGGCAGGACTAGTAATCACTCGAAAACCTTCGTAATCACCATTAGACTCATCCAACTCTTTCCGAATCCTCTACACGGTCCTCAGATTGACACCCAAATACCCTGAAATGTCTGTATTGAAGCTTTAGACCCGAATGCCATTTCCAACATTTCTAGCGGAGTGAATTGCGTCATGGTACTCTTTTTCTCAAAGACGGTGCCCAACTGACCGTACTATGCTGTGCAGCCGGAAAAAAAACCCAAAACAAAGACAAACAAGGAATAACCATGTTGTTTGTTTTGATTCATGTCCCACAGAGGACGAAACGCGTTGGCTAAGTTTTCCTCTTGTCTTTATTCCTATATATGCGTGTGAACGCCCTCCATATATGTGTATGTGGTGCGTGTGTCTGCGTATTGTATTTCTTGTTTCTTACCTTCTTTGCGAATCTAAGATTGATCCAAGGGCAATCATCAAACGTCAGGTAAGGAGAAATGCAATCCTGTCTCCAAAAATGTGTCCACACTCTTATAATCCACGTCTTATGATATATATATATATATATATATATATAAATAAATAAAAAAGAACAGCAAGATATATAATCCGGTGTTCTTATAGATATTTTTATTTTTACAAAATAGTGCTCAATGTAAATTTAGAGAGCACTAATATTATAAATTAATTGATTTAAAATAAGTTTTTTTTCGCTACACAGTTCTAACCATGTTTCAAAAATGGAAGCTAAAAACCACGAATTTAATTTTGTGATTAAATTAAAGACATTAGTTCCATTTCATCCTCAAGCGAATTTTGGAGTAACTTCTTAAAATTACTGGGTTTTAAATACACAGCTAAAACAAAATTCATGTTTCCAAGGTTACAGATAAATCTATTTTTCTAGACAGGGGTGGTTGGGTTTTCAATATGTCTATAATTTAATGTATCAGTTATTGCTACGAACTAATGGAAATGGAACTAATGTCTTTAATTTAATCACAAAATTAATCAATTAATTTTTAATATATATATATATATATATATATATATATATGAAGAAATATGGTTTTAAGGGGTGCTATATTTATGAAATAAAGTACTCAATATCAGAGATAGAGCGTATGTAAATATAAATATGAAAGTGAACATTGAAGTCAACACTCAGAGGCGACAGGCTGTTTCATGCTGGACGCAATCGTCAGGCAGCCTGTCTCCTCTTAGTGTTGACTTCAACGTTTACTATTTATACACACACACACACACACACACACACACACACACACACACACATATATATATATATATATATATATATATATATATATATATATATATAAAAACAAACAACTTTAAGGTACCATTATAATAATTTATTTCAGCCAGAGCCCTTTTAAAGGACGCCGGATCATCAGATAGCACTTCCAAAAATGATTTTTTTGTTTCATCTTTTGGAAGTGCTATCTGATGATCCGGCGTCCTTTAAAAGGCCTCAGGTGAAATAAATTATTATAATGTTACCTTAAAGTTGTCTGTTTTTTTTTTAAATATTAGCTCTGGATTTACATTGAGCTCTCAGGATTTCATCCTCCTTGTGATTACCCATACGGATTACTAAGTTCTTCATAACTTAACTATATATATATATATATATATATATATATATATATATATATATATATATATATAAAATAACTAAGAAGTTGCAAATTAAAAAATAATAATTTTTTTTTTTAAGAAAGTATTTATTTTTATTTGATATTTCAGATCGACCTTTTTAATTTGCAACTTTTTAGCTGTTTTTTTCTATATATACATATTAAGAAAGTATACGTGGCTTCTCATTATGCTATATATATATATATATATATATATATATATATATATATATTCCGAGTACATTCGATTATAAATAATGACTGAAACAAGACGAAACTATGAAAAAACAAAATTCTCCCCAAGTGATCTTGGAAGAACCAGTGTCAAGTTACTTTACAAACGGGATTCAAACTGATCAGTTTTCCCAGTGAAGCTCACTGTTGTTCACATGAGACGTATTTTTCAACATAGAAGAAAAAATTCAATACACCTCTTGCTGACTTCAGCTCACACAAATTTAGATCTTTTTTCCTTATAGGGATACCTCAAAGGTAATGTTTATCGCACAAAACCGGCAACAGTCGAGGAAATAAAAGCAACCATTGAAAGAGACCAAGCTCAGGTATTTAATCAACACCTGAATGTATCTCTATAATGGATCTTTTTTGAACAAGATTGATAGCTTAAATAATTAGACATTTGATCTCTTTGTTTAATTCTAAATTATTTGACACCGTATTAATAAAATTCAAAGAATATTATATGCTAAAATTCCCCCCAAACAAGGCTTAAATGCCACTCAAGGTAAAGCGTTATTATAAAAATGGTTATCATGAATGAAGGGAATGAGTGAGTGAGGAGGTGGTGGGAGTGAAGATTATGAGAATGGATAAGCTTTGACTCTTGATTTGTGTGCTCATTATTTTTAAATACACCCTATATATATGCGGTGTCATATGTGTGAAAGAGGAGGTGGTCAGATAAAATGTAATGGAGATAAGAAGGATAGATAACGATTGACCCTTGGCTTGTGTAGTCATTTTTCAGACACCTTATATATATATATATATATATATATATATATATATATATATATATATATATATATATATAAAAGCATTATTCGATTGCGTGAAACACGAAAAAAAAAAAAAACAAAAAAAACAGCTAAAAGTGTTCCTGCTGCACTTACCTGAAATACATGCTCCTGTACTGTTGGGGTTGTAGTCTTTTGTGCAATTCTCGAGCCGGTCTCAAAAGTCATTGGCATGCAGATAATTAGTAGGTGGTCGTCGGAACCTCATACGTCGAAGTCGACAGGAGAGTCCACCACACATACATACACATACATACACACACACATATATAATATAATAGGAATTAAGATTACATTAGGTTAATGATCATTTTCACCTTGTAAATTGCAATAAAAATTTACAAGGATTTTTCGAACCAGTCTATGGATGATAAATTATTAAAAGAAATATTTTTTTCAATAATTTATCATCATTGACTGGTCTTAAAAATACTTGTAAATTTTTATTTCAATTTATGAGGTGAAAATTATAATTAACCTAAAGTAATTTTTAATTCCTATTGTATAAAATATATTGTTCTGTTTAATTAAAACACTGTGCTGTATGTATCAGTTTTAATATTCAATATTTCATATTTTATATTGTATTAATAGGATTCACTTGGATTATATACCAACGGATTGTTACATATATATATATATATATATATATATATATATATATATATATATATATATGTATGTATTAGGTTGGTGCAAAAATAATGAAGTAATAATGTCGTTTTTGACGTTAAAAAATACGTAAAAAAACGACATTATTACGTCATTATTTTTGCACCAACCTAATATATATATATATATATATATTATTTTAAACGTGCGTGCGCGCACACACACACACACACACACACACACACACACACACTATCATATCAATAAAGACAAACATATATATATCTATAAAAAATCACAAACACGTTTTGTTTTGTAAAATCAACCGAGATTTATATCGATACCTCAGTACATAAATATATTTTTCTTTCATAATATACAAGTTATATTTTTTTTTTTTAATTATGTATACAAAAATAAACAACAAAATTTTCATTTATCTTTCAATCTGAGTCTCTTGGAAATCACGACAATGTTCAATTATTGATTTGTAATCAGAAATGATCATGACATTTTTTTTTTTTCAATCACCAGGATATCTTGCTGACCCCCCCCCTCCAGGGCACAATGCACTCATCAAACCTCCACTTTCAAGTCTTTTCGCCTTCTTTTCTATTTCTTTTTTTTTTCTTCCATATAATTGTTTGGTGGTACCATGCTTTCGTACGTCGACTATCACAGTAGCTTTCGACACGAGTCCTTTGTCTTTTTTTTTTTTTTTTCCTTTTGTTAGCCTCTTGAAAACCATTTCTGAAGAAAAAAACCGACTTGTTTTCTCGAAGCTTCAGAAAAAAAAAGGCATAAAAAATAGCAACCGAAACGCTGACGCTACCGGGTTTATTTTGATATCCTTCACCAACAGATTTCGTCAGTGTGATTCTAAAAGGGCGCAAGTTGAGATAGGACCTTTGGGCCTTTTTTTTTTCTTTTTTTGTTTTAAGCAAAACGATCTCTATAAGAATGACCAAGGCAATATTCCCATACAACCGATTTCTGTTAAGCCAGCTTCCAAATTTTGTTTATGAAGCCTAACTTTTTTTCTCTTTTGTGAAGTAAAGTTCCAAAATTTCTTTTATTGACTCCAATGTTTTGAGAGGCTTGGCTTTAAGTTTTTTTGTGAAGCTTGGCTCAAGTTTTTTTTTTTTGTTTGAAGCTTGGCTCAATTTGTTTTTTGCGAAGCTTAGCTGCAATTTACTTTATGAAGCTCCAATTTCTTTTTACAAAATTATGCTACAATTCATTTTTATTAAGATCCAATTTAGTATTTTGCAAATCTATGCTTCAGTTTCTTGAGAAGCGAGGCTCAAATTTAAAAGAAATTCTCTTATGCAGAAAAATATGTATGTAGAATTGGCCCTTTTTAAATTTTTTTTTTTTCTCGTTTCCTGAAAAGAAACAGACTTTAAGCCCTTTTACCATCACACCGAAGACTAACAAAAAAATAAAATGATTATATTTCAATCGATATATCTCCATCTACCTTCTTAATATTTACTAAGCTTAGCATCGGATGACATTAGGTCGAATTGAGGAAGGTGTATTGTGTTGTGCGAATCTTTAAAATGGAGTGAGCGTGCTTGCCTTGAAAATCAGCGTTGTATAGTGCGCCCTTTTGCCTGGGCACTAACACTGGTACTAGTAGGAAACACGCATCAATCCCGACTATTAGACAAGCTCATTCTAGCTATCTTTCCAAAATGAAAAAAACAAAAAAAACACGTTTTTGTTTTGGGGTTAATAAGCGACAACAGATTACGTCCGCTGTCAAATGAAGTTCGCATGGAGATATTATTATATAATATCGGATTGAAAAGCCGTAAATTACAAGACTGAGGTGATGAGGATATTGGTTCTCGTAAAACTCCGGTTGTCTTTGACGCTTGTTACAATCACCGAACCATAGCAAACAACGTGGGTTCTAAACTATTCGACCAGGTTTTGATCGAATAATTTTTACACAGCCAATCTTATGTCGCAGAAAAATTAATTTTAATGAAAAGAGGAATAAAGAAAACATCAGAGAGAGAGAGAGAGAGAGAGAGAAAGAGAGAGAGAGGAAAAGAGAGTGAGAGAGAGAGAGAGGGGAAAGAGAGAGAGAGAGAGAGAGAGAGAGGGGAAAGAGAGTGAGAGAGAGAGAGAGAGAGGGGAAAAGAGAGTGAGAGAGAGAGAGAGAGAGGGAGGAAAAGAGATTGAGAGAGAGAGAGAGAGGGTCAAAAATATAAACGGGATTCATAAATTAAATAAATAAATTAAATAAATAAATAAATTAAATAAATAGAAGGCAATCGTAAACAAAAAAGAAAAACGGTACAAAACAAAACAAACAAAAAACAAAACAAAAAGAAAAAACAACTGATTTTTTGATTTCCAGTCTCTTAATAATAATAATAATAATAATAATAATAATAATAATAATAATAATGAAGTGAAAAGGGGACAAAACAAAGAGAAAAAAAAGAAAAAAGAAAATGCCAGGACCTAGCTCGGGAGAGGAGATATTCCGAAGCGTGATAGCTTGAACTGTGCCAAAAATAGTTACCTGTTGGAAATTCAAATGATAGTGACTGTCCGGATATGGCAGTGTGATGATACTGAGAAAGGTTCTGGAAATTTATGGAAATTTATTGTTGGCACTCAGTCTCAAGCAGTAACCACCAAAAAACATGTAAATTCTTTAAGAAAAAGAAAAATGCTTGTAGTAGTAGTAGTAGTTGTAGTAGTACTAATATTAATAATAATAATAATAATCTTGAATGGAAATCAAAAAAACAGAATATTGATGCAATTTCTGGTGACTTCTGATGAAAGAGGTGGTTCATTTTTTTTCAAAAGGAATTTCTTTCCAAAAAATTCTAAAAAATATTTTCTCGGAAAAGAAATAACTTTGTTATCAAGTCTTCTCTTTCTCGATTTTTCAATGTAAATTTTATGCTTTTTTCCCCGAATTAGCCGGATAAACTAAAATTATCCATTCCGATTACGTGAGATTAAATATCTAAAAGCAAACGTCTTTAGCCATCAGCATGTAAATAGAGTTGGAAATATTTTAATTCTTTTTAGTTATTAGATTATTCATTTTCTTAAATTCTAAACAGCCACACATTTTTCAGCGCTGTAAATGGCTATACCATGCGAAAAATTAATATTTTATGCGTATTAAAAACTTCTGTTAATAGAATTTAAAATATAGCATTTTCATGTGCGTAGGAAAGGAATGTACTAATATATATATATATATATATATATATATATATATATATATAAAACAATTTATTTTATTTTTTTGACAAAAATACGATCGACTAGACAAATTACAGAAGGTAACGCCTCATTAAGGCCAACAGATCGTACAAATACAGAGTTCAATATCAAGATAAAAATAATGATAATTATTATTTATAATAAGAAAAAAAATAATTTCATAAATAGTTACCGGGAAAGAAAGCTGAGCTTTTATATTTCAAAATAATATATATATATTTTTTTAATTATTTTATAAGCATATTGTTGTAAATACCCGAGGAAACGTAGTAATATGAGTTGAATTTCAAATTCTCGTTTCTGTGCGTTTTTGTATTTTTAAAAAATTCTTTTTGTGCGCTTTCATCAAGGCTTTCAGAGTAGGAAGCCATTTTGACTCATCGGCAGTGACTATAGAAGTGGATAAAATTTTAGCCAGTCACTCTTTGAAATAAGAATCGACCGAAAGGTGAATATTGCAGTAACAATTATTTTGAAGATAACAGTAATTTTTCCAGATACAAGTCCTGCTATTTAACCCATAGCTGGAGGGAGGAGATAGATTCATACCTTTTCCAAGGTTATTTGCGCTTTAAGTAGAATGTAACAAATCCGACTGGATTTCGAATTAGCAATGGATAGAGCCTCGGACTGAGGACCTGTATCAAGTGGAACAACTGGGCATCCACATATAATGTAGAACAATTCAAAAGCTGGTAAATATTAATTTCAAAATGACACTAAAAAAAAAGAAAGAAGTTATTTATGTTGTATTTTAAAAAAATATATTTAAATATATATATATATATATATATATATATATATATATATATATATATATATATATATTAAATGGTCCCATATTTCAAAGTAATGTCTAAAAGTAGCTAAGAAATCTTTCGCCAAATGAAATTAAGTATGAATAGTTCGGAAGCTAGCCAAAGGGACTACAAGAAACGTGCTTGGGGTGGGGGTAATCCTTTCTGGATGCTTTGTATTCGAGGTTTGGCATTTAGTTAAACTCAGTAAATATCGATGCTTTTTTGTGCGTTTCTCCGGGACGGGGGGGGCTAATGTATGAATAATTAGTTGGGACGATTACTACTGTCATGGCGTCAGATCGATTCTCACTGGATGCTCAAAATGGTTTTATACCAAACGTAACTTTCTAAATAACTAAAATGTTTTGAGCTACTGTAAGGATCACCAAACATTTTAGGCTACCATTCCCTTCATGGAATTCTTGATCCCTTGTCGTTCCCAGCAGTGTACAAAAAAAAGGGTCAATAATTTTTTTTTTAAATTTCAGGGAAGCAGTTTTTTTTTACACGTTTTCTTCATTATTGTTCCTCGATAAGATTCATTTTAGCTTTACGCTTTGTCACTCCATTTATTTTTTACCCCTTCTTCAATTTTGATTTCTCTTCCGAAATTAGACAGGTTTGTCCGAATAATAATAATAATAATAATAATAATAATAATAATAATAATAATAAAGAGAGCAAAGACAAATGCAGCCGACCAGATACAGAAATAATGGCAATATAAACCGCTTCATGGCCAATACTCCCGTACCAAACAAGCTGACGTAGATAAAACCCGTACCCATCAGTGGCTACGTAGTGCAGGGTTGAAAGTTGAAACTGAAGGTTTTATCATTGCTGCACAGGACCAATGTTTGTTAACTAGAAATTATCAAACACGCATACTAAAATATTGTGTTAGCCCAAAATGCAGATTCTGTGATAAATCTTGTACCAGGTTCCACGATATTGGCACCCACTGAATATAAAACCCGACATGACAGAGTGGGCCAATATCTGCACTGGAAAATATGCAACTTCTACGGGAAGGAAACTGAAAGAAACTGGTATGAACACCACCCAGACCCGGTTACGGAGATAGGACCTGTAACAAGTTTATGGGATTACACAATACACACTTGACAGAACAATCAAAGCCAACCGCTCAGACATTGTGATTGGAGACCACAAAAAAAAATGCCTCCTTATTGATATGGCAGTCTCTGAAGACTTAATACTAATTCTTAATACCAATTGGTAATACTAATTCTTAATACCAATGTCTTCACAGTACGTAGGCGATCATGGTTTTCCATAGGTTCCTTTGCTTTGATATATGTAAACTAAAATGTGCATTACCATTACTGTTCTTAAGTTCTTATAATCATTCTGGCAATTCCTTCAGCCAAACCGGCTTTAAATGTAATGCCCTGTATTCATTTGGATTTTGTCGGTACGGCTGAAAGTGTGGCCATGTGGTTTGGGCGGCACGCGGCCCCATATACCAACGTCCAGGCCTGTGTCCTGGAGAGGTCAAGTCCACTCTTACAATCAAAGGAAAGAATTTTGACCAAATAGGGCGCCACTTTTATCTCGCGAGATAAATGGACTCTCGCGATATAAACAATTAGAAATATTGATCTTTTCGGAAAATTAAATGGATAATTATTTACTTTCTTTTATAATTGGTTTCTTGTTGGCCGAATGGCGATTCGGTGTGCGTCTGAAGACTTAAAAACATATGTGCGTATGAGGAGATTGAAAAAAAAAAAAAAAACATTTTACAAGAACAAGGGCGGAAGATCATTTTCAGCTTTCATAAAGTTCTTTACCCAATGAGTAACGAATCATTCTTCTCTGTTTAGCACCAGGAATACAATTAACCCCACTTTTTTTTTCAAATTTGATCCTTTCTGCTCAAATAGAAATCCAGTCTAAAAACCAAAATATAAAATGGCGCCTCATTTATTACCGTTTGATTGTCTTTCTTTTTATGGGCCATGTCCTTTCAGGACGTAGGTGATCATGGCTCTCCACCTCCCTCTATCCCTTGCAGTTTTCAACAAATTTCTTCCCTCTGCTCCCTCCCCCAGACCACGTTCTCTCATCTACTTGCTTAAGCCCGCCATGTATGTCACGCATTGTTTTCCCTTGTCTGTCTTTTGCTCTAATCGACCCGTGAGTATCAGATTCTCCAGGCCCTCCTTTCTCATTACGTGTCCCAGAAACTTCAGCTGCCTGTTCCTGATGTTAAGTATAAGCCTCCTCCTTGTTTGCATCCTTTCTAAGACCCCATCGTTGCTCACTACTCTCGGTCCATGATATCCTTAGCATCCGTTTGATTGACCAATCGGAATTAAGTATCCCAGGACCATTTTTTAACACAGTTTTCGTTTTTAGCGTATTTGTCTGCATTTAAATTTTTTTTTAATGAGTTCATTCCAAGCAAGGCGATAATGCCACTAAAACGCAAGAGGGTACTGGGAGTGAAAGAGAATAAAAAAGACTTTACAAGGAACCGGAAACCCAATCCTAAACAGGAAACCACAGATAAGCCTATAATCCTATGGAAAATGTCGGGTTGCAGTTTCTTTTAACTTGCTTTCAGTTAATATATTCGTGTACTTATAAAATATTCAAACTATATAACTGTTCGAGTTGTATAGGTACTTTGGACATATATTCTACGATGCTAAAGCAATCGCCAAATTATGCGTGTTGATGAGTGAGAAAATAAATTAGACTCTTCAGAGAAAGAAAATGTCGTTAAAAAGGAAGAGGCAGCGTAGAAGAAAAGCATGCATGAAAAGAAAGAAGGGAAGAGAATATATGCAAGAAAAAAAAAACTCATTAAAAATGAAAAAAGAAACGAAAGAAAAAGGCAGATTTGAGAGAGAGAAAGAGAGAGAGAGAGGGAGGGGGGCAAGCAAGAGAGAAAGATCGTAAAAAGGAAAAAGTAAAGATAAAAGAAATAAATAAACAGATTTGAGAGAGTGGGAAGAATGAAGAAAGGAAGAAAGATTATAAAAAAAGGGAAAGATAAAACGAAAAAAGAAATCAGAGAAAAGAAAGCGAAAGGCAAAAAAAAAAAAAAAATAAAAAAAAAATGGGAAAAAAAATGAAAAAGAAAGAAAGCAAAAAGCTTCAAAGTAACAAAAAGAAATCCTGGGAAAGAAAAAAGAAAAAAAGAAGCAAAGTAAAACCGAAGAAATCTATTAGCAATTCTAGTGAGTTCTTTTACCAACAGAACGGAGTTTCTCTCAACTCTTTCTGTCTTATGTAAATAAACATATTGCTGTAATTCACGATTCTATTTTTACCAGGCGCTTCGCTTCCCTATTCAAACTGGCATAGAGAATGCCCCTCATCAAGGTACGCTCCTCGCCATCATCCTCTCTATTTGTCTGTCTGTCTGTCCGTCGGACTGACTTTGAAATATTTGGCAGGTAATATATACCTCCAATTTTTACGTTTTAATTTTTCAAACGGTTTTCAAAAATAAGCTTACGATATTTACCTAGCTTATATTAATCTCCTACAAGGCCGAGCTCCCACACTCTCTGTTCACACACACACACACACACACATATATATATATTTGTGTATTTAGGCAGCAATCCTTCTTTCATGCACATTTCATTGAATACGACAGGCAAGGTGCTTTGATTTAGTTTTTTATACAATTTCTCAGGTGAATCTAATACTTTTTTTTTCAAATGATAAATTATATAAAAACTGTCCGAATGTTCGTTTTATCCGAGCGCTTTCGGCTATACATTTAGCCATTTTCAAGGTTGAAATATATTAATTGTTAACAAGAAATATTTTGTTGCATGTATGTATTTATATAATGTTTTCATTTTCAAAACACGGTCAAGATATTGTGTCCATGTTCAGAGTTGATATTACTGAGTGTTGTTTATATATATATATATATATATATATATACATATGTGTGTGTGTGTGTGTGTGTGTGTGTGTGTGTGTGTGCGTGGGGGGGAAGCTAAAAAGGCTTTTTGTTTCGCAACATACGTAAATAAAAAAACGGCCGAACACTGGCGGTTGGCCGGGTATCTTCCAAGGAAAGCAGGCTTTATGTTCGGTATTAAAAAATAGTATACGATCTCTAAACCAATTAAATTAAAATGCTCATCTTATCTTGCATATAACCACGTTAGATATTTAAACAATTTCAGTTTAACTGTCTAAAATCCACAACGAGAAAATATCATTTCTTCAAAACTCTGAGTCGGGAACATAAGTCGAATAATGAATTTTAGTTGTTTGCTATATAGCGATTTAAATTAAACGTAGCTTAGATGTGACACAAGGACGGAAGTATGGAGCACCCAGTCGTAATTGAAATTTCAAGACAAACTTGCTAACCATAACATCACGTTCAATATATATATATATATATATATATGTATAGAGAGAGAGAGAGAGAGAGAGAGAGAGAGAGAGAGAGCGTAGCTAAGATGTGGCACAAGGCCGAAAGTATGGGACACTTAGTAAGGATCAAACTCACTACACGGTCGTAATTGTTCTAGCAAGACAAGCTTCCTAAACATAACACCACGTTCAAATATATATATATATATATATATATATATATATATATATTATTTATTTAAAAATATGATAAATAAATAATTATATTTATGCTCTACTTTTGTATCGAGCTCTATTTTTAAAAAATAACAACTAAAATACTAAAGAACTTTGGATTATTTACCTAACGAGTTCTTTTCCTATTTTCTATATATTTTCACACACACACACGCACAAACACACACACACACACACACATATATATATATATATATATATATATATATATATATATATATATAGATAGATAGATAGATAGATAGATAATCAACGCAATATGGACCCATATATGGTCCATTAGATAGAGATTGTTGAAATACTTTTCTCCATGTAGTGGACTCTCGCGGTGATGTAGAAAGAGAATTTTTATGTTATGTTAAATTTTATACATAAGGAATACACTCATCTCTATCTCTTTTTATGACGTAGTAGGAATCGAATTTTATTTTAACATTATTTTTTTACTTTGCAATTCAAAAACAACGAAGATAGCCAGCCTGTTTTATCGCCACAACGTTTTTAGTTTATAAATTTTGTGTGAAAAGTTTACTTAAATTGCAATTACCCTGGAGCTAAATAAACGCTAGATAGATAAGCAAGATATATTTAAAGCAAGATATATATATATACATGTATATATAGTATATATATATATATATATATATATATATATATATATATATATATATATATAAACAAGATATATTTAAATATGGGTATACATGAAATATTGGTTTTATTTATGATAATTATTTTCATTTATAGCGTGGGAAGAAAGCGGAGGATTAAGTTACTGTACAAGGCCCGTGAACCACTCGAGGTAGAGGGTTATAGATTAATAGGCACAGGTAACGTTAGACTTAAACAGGTTATGATTGTAGGGATCGGATTAGAATTATTGAACATAAACAATAAAATGTTAAAACATGTAAAGTTTTTATTAATCTGCAATGATTTATTCGTGTTTTTTTTTACGGCTTATCAACCTTTTTCAGGTTATTTAAAGCCAGGATATATTTTAGAAATTTTTTGGGGAATAACTATTTCTACTGATACAAGTCCTACTAATTAATCCATAGCTTGTGGACGAGGGAAGTGTGGATTCATACCGTTCCAAAAGGTATTTACGCATAAGTAAATATAACGAACTCGACTGAAATTGGGACACGGCTCTCCGTTTAACAATTCCGAGCCATTATCCATTACACCACCCGCACATCCACGCTTACAGCACCTGATATTCCCAAGCGGTCACCCATTTAGGTGCTGACCAATCTTAACGTTGTTTAACTGCAATGAATACTTGCAGATAATTAAATCTTCCCCGTGCGTTCGCCCCATTTCTGTGGCCTTGAGGCAGACTTATTATCCTTGCTAAATTTAGTTTAGTACGTCATAAGCAAAACATTCCGCATATATACTGTGGACATTATGTACATTACATTATTTATGTACATGAAATATACCAGACCGTGATTATTTACTCCCAAAAAGGTTGATAAATCGTAAAAAAAAACTCCTAGATCAGTCAATTATGAAATACACACATATGTGGGCGTCTCTTCTAGCGCAACGTTTCAAACATTGTGTTTTGGA
Source organism: Acanthosepion pharaonis (assembly GCA_903632075.3). Classification (NCBI taxonomy): domain Eukaryota; kingdom Metazoa; phylum Mollusca; class Cephalopoda; order Sepiida; family Sepiidae; genus Acanthosepion; species Acanthosepion pharaonis. The sequence goes on from CAHIKZ030000607.1 coordinate 227,658, forward strand.
TCGTTTTTGCTTTTGCAGTGAGCTCGATCCTCACCGGGTGTCCTACAATCCCTGTTGTGTGCAAAGTACAGAATACCATTTTTTTTTCCAACACAAGCGGACAGGCCCCCTCCCCAAATGTCAGATTGGCGCAACATAATCTTCCTATTTCATCCTTTTGTTTTGTATGGCGTATTTTTCCCCCCCTTATAAACTTCGAAATTGTATTTAGGCATTATTTTGTGAATGGATAGTGACAGCCTCCCAATATGTAAATTGCAGAAAATGAACATTATTATTATTATTATTATTATTATTATTATTTACTAAGTGAACTTTAGGTTTGGCTTAATGACATAAGCATGTGGCATCCAGTAAGAATCGGACTTACTATACATTAGTAGTGGTGAATTAGACTAGCTCGTTCACCATTACCTCCCCCCCCACGTGATGCGGTACCAAAATAAACAATATTAGATAAAAAAAAGTCGGTGATACCTAGTATTGAAACACTCGATCATACGTTAACATATACATATTTTAAATATTAATTAGCATTAAACGGTAATAAAAGTAAGAAAGTGTTTATCCCGTGAAAAAACAAAGAGCATGTATGTATATTTGAGAGGAAGAAAGAGTGTGGAGAGTATATGGAAGTGTAGGTGTATGCGTGCGTATGTATGTGTATGGAATAGAGAGAGAGAAAGAGAGAGCGAGAGAGAGAGAGAGAGCGAGAGAGAGCGAGAGAGAGAGATAGAGAGAGATAGAGAGTGATAGCAGAAGTTTTCAGTGGTCCATAAAAGAAAACTTTTAATTAAAATTTTGTTAAAATAATATCTTTTGCTGATGAAAATAATATCTTTTGCTGATGAAAATAATATCTTTTGCTGATGAAAATAGCATCTTTTACTGAAGTAAATAAACAGTTTTTTTGTAATAAAAACAAATTATTTCACCGAAGAAATAATTTAAAAGGAAATAAATTATTTCACGAAAGGAATTAAAATCTTTGTTAAAATATTCAAATAATATATTAAACAAATAAACTACTTTAATAAATAATATAAATAAATTTTACTAAACTAAATTATCGCTTCAGCTGTAAAAAAATTAAATAAAACATTATAACAATATAAATAACATGTATAATAATAAAAACATTTTCTAAGTAATTTCAATTATTTTACTAAAAAATAAATATATTTTTTAAACTAAATAAACTATTTTTTACTAATGAAAAATGTGACTATTTTAGTAAAGCAAAATAAAAAAAATCCCTCCCCCCCGAAACAACTCTTTTTACAAAAGACGATGCTTTCTAGTGATTACCACCATTCATCAGTCAACAAAAACCACGCCCTGACAATAAAAATTTGAAAGTTTTGAAAGACTTGCATATAAAAAAAATAAATTATAAGGATAATCAATTTCAAAATTCAACGATTTGTTTCCATCAAAATATATCAATTCAATTTTTTCCACGACGAGAAGATTATACACACAGGCAGAAAAACAAAAACAAAACAAAACAAAAAAAAAACACCAAAAAATGTCAATATAATAAAGATATAAAAAAATAACAAATAAACAGGACAATATAAAGAAAAAAGAAAAAAAAAAAAGATATATATATATATATATATATATATATATATATATATATATGAATGAAAGAAAAAATGAGAGAGAAATTACTTGGTCAATTTATCGTCCTCACGATGTGTCTGAGTATTCTTGGGCGAAGAACACATATGTCTTTCAAAGATGATCACAATATTTATAAACATTTTCGTGATCCTTTCAGTCTATCGTTGTCTTGCTTTGGTTAAAACTGTTCCCTTGATCCAAAAGCATGAGGAAATACAAAGAGAAATGTCCAGCCTGGAAAATCATTCCTGGACGTAACCTGAAAGTCAAGCCAAATCATCGCCGACCGTGATCGGTGTATCTTCGTCGGCCTTTCCGATCAATTTTCATTAGATTTTGTTTGGTTTTAGTCTCTATTCTTGGAATTTGATTTTTGTATCTTTACCCAAAAATGGCCTCATTTTTGGTAAGCGCTGCCTCTGTACTTTATTCTTTGATATTTTAATCGTTCCACAAGTCTAGTATCACCAGACAGCTCTTAGTACAAACAATGAAAAATCGCGAGTCTCACAGCGAGATGTCTATGGAACTCTGAGAGTTGCGAAGACTAAAGACGAAAAAAACTTTCCTGACCAATGTTTCGGTCTTTTCTTTCTGTCTTTCTATTCTTCCGCCGAAAGTCTCGCGTCCAGAACCTTCCAAATGAGGCTTTGTTCGCGCTTGTCTGCATTTAATGTATCTCAACTTGAGAAGTTTCCATCTAAGCTTTTGAGCATGCTGCAAGTAGCCATATCGGAGGCCGTTCAAGGTATCTTCTTCGGGTCCCTTGTCGGCGTCGACGTGCTTTGCTCTGGAATAATCTCCGGTTCGTAGACCTGAGGAAGGCCGTAATATAAGAGTGCTTCCTCGAAGCGCCTCTGTTTGGATTTCCGTCCTCGACACCAAGAGCGGAACGCTTTACGGAAATCGCTGTTGCAGAGTCCATAGAGAAAAGGGTTAATTGCAGAGTTGGTAGCCAGAATGCAATAGCTGACCGTTACTAAGATAGACGGAATGTACCAGCTGCCGTAGGCTGATTTTAGGATGCTGCAGACAGTGTGCGGTGTCCAGCAAAGGGTAAAAACCAAGACGAGAAATCCTAACGAGCAGGCGGCTTTTTTGTCTTGCTTGACAAACATATCCTTAACGAGGTCATCACTTTGGCGACGAAAAGCCAGTCCGTTTCTCATACTGCAGCTGCTGCTGTTGCTGCTGCTGCTGCTGTTGCTGCTGGTGCTGCCGCCTTTAGTGAGGATGAAACTAGATAAGCGTTTCTGTTTAAAACCTGGCATAATCATACCGTTGGCATCAAAGGAGACGTGTCGCTTGTTTTGAGTAATTCGTGCGTATTGTGCAAACGAAGGTGTTGTTGACACGTATTGGCAAAGAGGATTTCGGCGCATCGATAAAGGGCCTGGCATGAAAAGCGAATTTCGTTTGTCCTCGTGGAATATTGGCGGGGCGGCACTGTTTGCTGTCGGTACGACGTTCCCGGCTTTTCGGTAGACAGCCGGCAGCATGTTGTCAATGAATTCGTCAAACTGACCCATGTTGTCCGATTCGGATGACGATTTGCGATAGTTGAGGAAGAAGGTGTCCGAAGTGCTAAGTGAGCGTCGAATTTTCATGCCTTTTCGCTGACTGATTTTAAAGTAAATGCTGGCGTTCATGATCCACAAAGACAGTAAAGGCAATAGGTAAAGGATAATGGCCGTCAACAAAATGAAAACCAAGTTGTTTTCAAACGGAGCCCGACAGGTGGTAACGGACACAACTGGAGCAGATTCAGAAGTTGATCCCGGTACCAAGAGATCGAGGGTTACCGATGCTGAAGACGTAACGGTCGTGGTGGTTGAGGGAGCAACGACGTCTTCGTTGGCACCGTTTCCGACCACTTCTTCCCAGCCAAGAATTGGTGGCGCGTATATGGCGAAACTCAGCAACCAACAGCAGAGAACAGACCAGAGGGCGAGTTTGCGGCTTTGTCTCACTCTGTACGAGAACGGGTGGTTTATCGACCACCATCGATCGACAGAGATCAACATGATGCTCAGTAAGGAGATGTAGAAAAGCGAGTACCGGAACATTAGGAAGACGCGACAGAGAGAGCCGCGCAGTGTCCACAAGGGGACGCCGATTTCTTCCAGAATATAAATGGGCATCGTACAGCCGATCAGGAAGTCCGCCATTGCCAGACTGACGATGTAAATGTTTTTGCATTTGCGTAATTGCTTGGAACGGACAAACATAACGATGACCAGTCCGTTGCCGATGAGAGTGACCAGTGTCAAGATGACGACTGGGACGATTTTGAATCGTAGCCAAAAATCTTTCTGGAATTCTTCGCCTTCATTTTGGCTATTCAGCTTATTGGTAAAGCTAGCAGCATCAGAAGATGCGTTCTCCATAATTTGTTGATGTAATAAAGTGTTTTTTTTTTTCTTAAATGTAGTATTGTCAGAAGAGACAGGTTTGTGTAGGCATATGAGAGGCTTACACCTTCTTAATTGTGCATTCGTACAGAAGATTAAAAATAAATGGAAAAAAAAAAAAAATTTTAAATTTGAGCAAAAAAACAAATGTTTACAGGCATCAAAAACTTCATTTTAATTTGCAAACTTAATTCTTTGAACATGAAACGAGAATTTAAAAAAAAATTTTTTTTCACAACCAGCACGGTTTTTGCTCGGTTACGCTATTGACTATTTATAGAAATTTTAATAATGTCTATGCGGTGTGATTGTTGATATAATGAGTGAAAAACTGGCTCAAGTTTTTGGAAGGACGTGTCAACCGTTATTGAGTAGAGAGTAAACATCCGCCGTGATTCTAAGAACGGAGAATTCCTTGTTATATTGGTAATCCGAAAACGTTCAGTGATTTTTTTTTTTAAAGTCAGATACACGATTCCTGTGTTTAGGAGTTTGGTTATGCGATATAAGTGCAAGAACAAACGAGAGAGATGCAGAGAGAAAGAGTGGGATAAAAAGAAATGATTTAAGAAGGGAAATCGTTGATTTAAGAAGAAAAGTCGAGGACGATTTCTTGGTTAGATTGCAGAATAATTTATCAGCAATAAGAACAGAGATAGATTAATTCTAAACAGTGAATAGTAAAAGAAAGGCGAAAACTGGCAAAATATTACGGTGCCGTTCGATAAGGGGCTATAAATAGAAGTAGATAATATCTCGAGGAATAGATTGGTAATAGTGATGATAATTGTTATTAACTGCTTCGT
>CAHIKZ030000607.1:237500-250000 GCA_903632075.3 Acanthosepion pharaonis
ATATATATATATATATATATATATATATATATGTCCGAAAGTAAAATAAAGTTTAAAGCTTTCCTCTTATAAGTTAAGCTTGATTATTTTTACCTAATTCCAGAAAAAAACTGAGCGGTAATCTGGCCAAAATGCGTCTGACATGTAAGTGCGTACGAATATTTCGTAAGGCGGCAATTAAACGTCTCCTTACCTTTTGTTAATCTTTGTTTTTGCTTTTTTTTTACGCCCCACCGGGGCTTACGGCCACTTCACGTTGAAACCGATGTTAAGTTATCACCTGGTCAGTACCTAGATGGGTAACCGCTTGGCAATACCAGATGCTGTAAGCTTGGATGTGCGGGTGGTGAAATGGATCGAAATTTTGAATCGGAGAGCCGAGTTCCAATTCCCGTTGGGTTCGTTATATTCACTTAGCCGCAAATACCCTTGGGAAATGGTATGAATCCACCTATTCTCCCCTACATATGGGTTAAATAATAAAACTTGTAGACATGGATGTGCGGGTGGTGTAATGTATAATGACTAGGATTTTTTAATTGGGGAGCCGAGTTCCCATTCCATTTGGGTTCGTGAAATTCACTTACGCGCAAATACCCCTGGCGAAAGGTATGAATCCACCTATTCTCCCCCAGCTATGGGTTAATTAGTAAGACTTGTATTATTAAAAGCTGTTATTACCTGAAAAACAAAATTGTTTACAAAACTATTTAGATTTCGGCATTAAATAACCCATAGAGGTGTTGATATGCCGCTGAACGAAAGCAACCAACCAACAGCCGACCGGAAGTTATTAGAATCGACTCAGTTAATTAATATTCGACTCTTTTTTTTTTTTTAATGTACTTTTATTTATGTTGCAACATTAGCAAGGCTTCTTGGAAATAATTTCAATTTTGTTGAAACACTTTCATTAAAGAAAGTGACATTGGCTTTTACTTTCATGTTTGGCTATCGTTTGAATGGAATTGATGGTTTAATCATTTTCCAACCATCACATCGATTCAGCCAACGGCCACCGTTTATTAGAGGGTCTCGTTTTTTCCAAACTCCCCATCTTCTGATTCCCCCACACCCCACACATTTATTACGAGCACCTTCCACACACACACACACACACACACACACACACACACACACACACACACACACACACACACACACACACACAACAAAGAGACTATCTTTCGTTTCTTTTAATGTCGTAACTAGCAAATAACAAATCCTGACAATTACAATTTACAATCAAGCGATTGTCTTATCTCCTAAAAGAAAAATCATGTTTTCCTTTCGTTGGCTTTAAGATACTTGGACGACAAAAAATCCTACTAAATGATAAATAAAAACACTATTAAGTTGTAAATTAATAGTTGTTAAATATTTTGAATTTAAATAAAAGTATCTTTAAAAAAAAAAAAAAATTTTTTTTAACGTTGAAACATTTATTTTTAATTTAAAAACGAAAGCATTTTCGAAAGTCGCCCATTTGGAAACTGCAATCCATTTCTGCCAGATTTCTCAGAGGAATTCTTTTTTTTTCTTTTTTCTTAAATAGTGTGAACCATTTTCCTGAATGACAACATCGATAGGAATCTGAATTGCTGCTTGCAACAATCCAATGAAAAGTCGAGATTCAATCATCGTTTTTTTCTTGAACATATTCAATGAAATTCACCCGAAATGAATGAATGGACTGATGAATGAATGAACTGGGTGCACTATCATTTCTCAGGCTATTATTACTGTAGTGAGTTTGACCCACACAAGGGGCCCTACGCCAGCAGTCTTGTGCTGTAATAAGCCAAGCAATGAATAAATTAAAACAGTAATATTTTCTCTGCTACCACAAAAAAATAAAAACATTTGCCTCGCCGTGGAACAATGTTTAGCAAACAGATCTCGCAGACTATTAACTAATGAAATAAATTGATATTCTTCGGATGACTCACATTTTGGGGCTTGTGCCAGACTAAGCTGAGCCCCCAAAATACTGACCAATGGACGAAGGAATGAACGAATGAATGACTGACTGACTGAATGAACGAAAATACGACGCTCTGCTCTAGTGACAAAAAAAATAATTGGTTTGCAGTATAGAGTAATTTTGTTTGGCAGATCAATAAGCTAGCGTACGAGAATGACATGATTGCTCAGTTACTGTAGCCTTGTACCAGACTAGACTAAGCTTGGTAAAAAGTAGTAGCTATAGAAATAAAAAATAAAATTTAATTCGCACATACGTCTATGTGTCTATCTGCCTGTCTATCTCTGTCTCTGTCTGTCTGTTTGTCTCTGTCTCGCTCTCTCTCTCACTCTCTCTCTATATATATATATATATATATATATATATATATATATATATCAAGACAGGGAGAAAAAAAAAAGGAGAGATTTTTACCTAAATTTCTTTCGTCTTTCATTTCATGCCATCTCTATTTCTCTTTTTCTGTCTATATTGCTCTCTCTCTCTCTCTCTCTCTCTTTATGTGTGTGTGTGTGTGTGTGAGCGTGTATGTGTGTGTGTACAGACCGAAAGAAACTTAAAAATTGAATATGAATAAGCTGATGGATAGATAGATAGATAGATAGATAGATAGATAGAAAGAAAGAGACTCAGATAGATAGATAGATAGATAGATAGATAGATAGATAGATAGATAGAAAGAAAGAGACTCAGATAGATAGATAGATAGATAGATAGATAGATAGATAGATAGATAGATAGAAAGAAAGAGACTCAGATAGATAGATAGATAGATAGATAGATAGATAGATAGATAGATAGATAGATAGATAGGAACAGTGATAGATAGATAGATAGAAAGAAAGAGACTCAGATAGATAGATAGATAGATAGATATATAAATAGTGTTGATAGATAGATAGATAGGAACAGAGATAGATAGATAGATAGATAGATAGATAGATAGATAGATAGATAGATAGAAAGAGACTCAGATAGATAGATAGATAGATAGATAGATAGATAGATAGATAGATAGGAACAGAGATAGATAGATAGATAGATAGATGATAGATAGATAGATAGATAGATAGATAGATAGATAGATAGAAAGAAAGAGACTCGGATAGATAGATAGATAGATAGGAACAGATAGATTGTTGATAGATATATAAATAGAGTGTTGATCGATAAATAGATAGATAGATAGATAGGAACAGAGATAGATAGATAGATAGATAGATAGATAGATAGATAGATAGATAGATAGATGTGTGTAAGCGTATTGTCAATATTAAAATACCTGGAACGCATTGTATTTTATTTTTTATAAATATAATAAAAGCTATAATCGGAAAACATGACTGCATTTCTTTATATAATAAAACATTTTCAGTTTAACGAATTTACAGATTGATTTCTTTTTAACCGTTTTATCCCAAGTAAGGCGATAAAGCCACTAGGACGAAACAGATTTAATGAGAATAATAAAAAAAAAACTAAGAAAAAGTTGCGGGTAGAGAGAGAGAGAAAGGGAGAGAGGTATTAAAAATTTACACTGTAAAAATATTTTCTGGCTTTAAATAACCATGAAATGATTGATGAGCCGTAGAAAACGAATCAATCGATCAATAAATAAAATATATCTATAAATACTATATGAAGAGTGAAAGAAAAATCAAAGAGAAAACTTTTCTATACCAACGCGTTTCGTCCCTCGGGGGACTTTATCAAGTTAAATGTGGAGATTTTATTACTTAACTTGTATGTATACACAAAAGTAACGTGGATGAAAGATGTTAAGTTTTTAAATTCAAATTATCTATCATTTTTTTTTAATAGGTTTCACCCTATGCAAAGGATTATTGGATGTGGAAGAATTAGGAACAGAATCCTAATGAGCGAGAAGAGAAAAGATTACTAAGAGGAGTAGATTGATTTCTTTTTACCTGTTTTGCCCCCAGGTGAGAGGATAATGACGCAAGGGGTTAATGAGAATTTAAAAAAAACACGTTTTGCGAGAGAGAGAGAGAGAGAGAGAGAGAGAGAGAGAGAGAGAGAGAGAGTCAGTCAGTCTCTTCGTATCTATCTATCTATCTATCTATCTATCTATCTATCTTATCTATCTATCCCATTCTCTTCGTATCTATCTCAATCTCTTCGTATCTATCTATCTATCTATCTATCTATCTATCTATCTATCTATCTATCTATCTATCCCAGTCTCTTCGTATCTATCTATCTATCTATCTATCTATCTATCTATCTATCTATCTATCTATCTATCTATCCCATTCTCTTCGTATCTATCTCAATCTCTTCGTATCTATCTATCTATCTATCTATCTATCTATCTATCTATCTATCTATCTATCTATCCCATTCTCTTCGTATCTATCTCAATCTCTTCGTATCTATCTATCTATCTATCTATCTATCTATCTATCTATCTATCTATCTATCCCAGTCTCTTCGTATCTATCTATCTATCTATCTATCTATCTATCTATCTATCTATCTATCTATCTATCAATCTATCTATCTATCTATCAAAGATAGCGACTGAACTTTTAATTAAATTTTTGAAGATCAGAGTTTGACAGGAAAGCAGGAAGCCGGACGAGAGTTCAAGACCTTAGATGCCATTGTCCACGAGAAGCCTGGAAGCATGAAAGAGATAAAATCTTTTTACGAAATCTGCTCTACCATCCACACATTGGCCATGCCATATTATTGCTGCATATTCGAATTGAACACCCCCGAAAACCTCACTATTAGGATAATGTTCCACCCTATGTCTATTCAGCATAGTAAATACATTATAATTACATCATACAAGTCTCTTTACAACCCCATCTGTGTGTGTGTGTGTGTTTGTCCCAGTGTGCATGTGGTTGTATACGTGTGTTTCCCCCTTTTCTTTTTTTAATAATTTACTAAGAGACATTTGCTTCGCCAACAACGGGCTAGATATACATTATAAATTAAATATTCAGCTCATGTTATGTTTCGTTATCCATGTAACGATGTTCACACACAAACGTATAGATAGATAGATAGATAGATAGATAGATAGATAGATAGATAGATAGATAGATATAAACAAAGATAGATATGAACAGAATTACACACACACACGTGTGTGTGTGTGTGTGTGTGTGTGTGTGTGTGTGTCCCTAAATATATGTTTATGGGATAACGATATATCAATCTTTATACATCAAATACAGTTTTGAAAGGTATCAATCTATCTATAAATGAGTTGGATGGGATAGACATAAACAGCTAGCTAGATAGATAGATATGAACAGAGATAAATAAACAGATGCGAGCAGACATGATTAGATGGATAGATGAGAATATACTGAGATAGATAGATAGATAGATAGATAGATAGATAGATAGATAGATAGATAGATAGATAGAACGGTAGGTAGGTAGAGAGATACATAGATATATTGATATGAACAGACTGATATATAGATATATAGATAGATAGATAGATAGATAGATAGATAGATAGATAGATAGATAGATGGATAGGAAGGTAGGTAGGTAGGTAGGTAGAGGTACATAGATATATGGATATGAACAGACTGATAGATAGATAGATAGAGAGATAGGTAGATAGATAGATAGATATGAACAGACTGATATACAGATAGATAGGTAGCTAGATAGCTAGGTAGATAGGTAGGTAGGTAGGTAGGTAGATAGATACGTAGATATATTGATATGAACAGACTGATAGATAGATAGATAGATAGATAGATAGATAGATAGATAGATAGATAGATAGATAGGTCCATGTGGGAGCCTTATATGCAAAATCTCCGTGATTCCTCAAATAGAAAAACACGTTCGACATTCTCTGTTTACCGACGTTCAGTTAATGCCATAGCTGGCAGAGCGCGCCATTTGGCTAATACAACAATTGTCTAATGAAAAAAAAAAAAAAAAACAACAGAGACTCTCGCTTTTCGATCGTTTCCAATATAAGATCGACAGATAACAATCTGCTTGTATCTGGATTTTCTCTTTATATAATTAAGTCTGAATATTTCAAATTTACATTTCCAAAATGTCACTCGCAATTTTCTTCCCCGGGAACGCGCGCAAATACACACACACACACACATACACACACACACACACACACATACACACACACACGTCGATATGGTGTGCAGTACATTCAGAAAAGGTGCCATGCTTTTCTAGTCGTTTCGTATGTTTGGCACAAGGTTATACAAATGATACACCGAAGCTCGCACTGACAAGTGTGAGTAGAATGCTGAGTGACGAGCTTGCTAACTAGTACTACTAAAGCTACTATTCGTAGCCTAAATATCTATCTATCTATCTATCTATCTATCTATCTATCTATCTATCTATCTATCTATCTATCTATCCAGTTTCCTATTAATATCTATCTATCTATCTATCTATCTATCTATCTATCTATCTATCTATCCAGTTTCTATTAATATCTATCTATCTATCTATTATCTATCATCTATTCATCTATCTATCTATCTATCTATCTATCTATCTAGTTTCCTATTAATATCTATCTATCTATCTCAGTTTGTTCGTATCTATCTGTCTGCTTATCTCTGTCTCTCTCTCTCTGTCTCTGTCTCTCTCTCTCTCTCTTATCTATCTATCTCAGTCTGTTCGTATCTATCTATCTATCTATCTATCTATCTATCTATCTATCTATCTATCTATTTCAGTCTGTTCGTATCTATCTATCTATCTATCTATCTATCTATCTATCTATCTATCTAAATTGTAGGTGGCACCTTAGAACAGCGGGAATTGCCGTAAATATTTATTTAATATCAGTCCTTATTTCCGGCCTTCACCAACCAAAAGAAAGCGAACAGCAATAATCAACTGGCAAACTGGAGCCTCGAACTTTCTCTTTGTAATCCCACTGAACACTCGCAAGAGAATTTGACGGATGCTTTGTGCGTAATAAATAATAAATCATATCTACGTCTTTTATATCAGCAAAGTTTGATTTGTCTACCAGTTTGTTTTCTTTCTTTCTTTCTTTCTTTCTTTCTTTGAAACAATTTGGTATCTTTTCCCCTCTTTCCAAGCAATCAAAACGGAATAATCCATTATTCAGGCGACGTTAAAGGCTTCTTTCTTTCTTTCTCCTGTGTTTCTACTTTTTTGGGTGTCTTCTTTATGATAAAAGGGAATTTAAACCTTTTTATTTTCAATAATTAGCAGCAACAAAGGCGATTCCTATTGTAATTTCTCCATCATTCAGTTCGATTGAAAAGAAGAAAATTGGAAATTTTTTATAAACGAAGAACAAACTATTGTACTTTTTTTTTCCGAACATTTCGAAAACTTGAAAGTTTAATTTAACCAGAAACATCGAACGTTACGCTTTTTGTTTTTTATCATAATATTCACGATAATTCCTCTAGAAAGTTCCCAGCCCACCAAAATATTTAAATGCATAAAAGAAAATCATTTTTTTTTCGCGGGAAACATTTTCAAACACCAAACATCATTATGGAAGTTATGGACATTGATGCTATTAAAAAAAATATTTATATTTTTTTCTGAACCATCCATCAGATTTACTACCATTGTCGTTCTACCTACCTACCAACCTACCTTCCTACCTACCTCACTACCTACCTATCAACGGTCTCATATATATATATATATATATATATACATATATATATATATATATATATATATATATATATATATATTAAAATGGAAAAAATTGGAAATGCTATTCAACATCACTACCCCTGATCACTGGAAATTTTACTAAGAAACATGTTGGGATAAAAATTGATATTTAAGAATTAAGTAATGTTTCCATTTTTTTTTTAACCATATAAATAGGTCAAGGTTAGGTCACTCCTCCTACCCCAATATAAAGCTTATTTAAGAGAGATATAAAATTAACCTTCCCTATACTTTGTATTGTCTCTTTAACCGCCACCTTCACCCTCCCTGTTTAATTACAAAAATTACACTACCCATCAATTTCTAATCCAATTTTCCCTCTCATTTCATTGTTGGAAGTGTTACCTGATGATCCAAAATCCTTTAAAAAGGATTTTGGTGAAATAAATTATTGTAATGGTACCTTAAAGTGGTTTGTTTTTCATTAAATATTAGCTCTGTTCTTCACATTGAGCTCTCAGGATTTCATCCTCCTTGGATTTACCAATTCAGTTCTTCATAACTTATATATAATAATAATAATAATAATAATAATAATAATAATAATATAAATATAAATATAAGTTTGTTATACTCGTCTGGAAAAACCTTACGTGTTTTGACTTGTAAATGAAGAAACTAATATCCAAGAAAAAATAAGGTACAAAAAAAACAAAAAAAAAACAACCTAAGAAGATGTAATTGAGGCTTAAACAATCGTCCAGGATCTAAGTTCATAGCCCAAAGAAAAAACCTCCAAAACGTGCAAAGCAAAAGTAACTGAGTGCTCAATACACTAAGTAGAGCAAATCTAATTATAACGATCCGCGTAGGTGAAACCTAGGTAGGTCTGCTTGGCTCTTTAGTTATATATATATATATATATATATATATATATATATATATATATATATATATTAGTAGTAGTAGTAATAATCTTATAAGTATAAGAAACTATACTGTTCGAAAACATTCGGTGTCTTGATTTGCAAATAATCAAACCAACACCAAAGGGGGAAAAAAGGGTATAAAAAAAGAAAGAATCAAGAACATGTACGTCAGCCGAAAATAATCGTCTAGCATCCACGTCCAATGTTCAAAGAAAAAAAACCGATACGAGAAGCAAAATAACTAAATAAAGTGCTCAATACAGTAAGTAGAGCAGACCTAGTTAAACCTTAGTAGGTTTGTCTGGCTCTTTTTGTTTAATTTATATATATATATATATATATATATATATATATATATATATATATATATCAAATATGTGGTGCAGTTCAATTTATATTACAATGAATCATCCATGGAAAAAAGTAAATTAGTAAAGTTAATGATATAAAATGGCGAAATCCCTTCACTGACAAAATTTTAAAGGTGCATTAAGCTACCACTCACTCGAGGAAGGTTATGATCCTTGTTTTTTACAATTATAAGCTGTATAAGGTCTGTCTTAAATACGCCAGTACTTTCGACTGTACATTCAGTCATCTTCAGGCATGGAAATTATTTTGTTTTTCGTAAAATTCAGGTAACATCCGAGAAGAAAAAATATAAAAATCATAACATTCATCGAGTGATTTGTAGGTTAATGCACCTTTAAAATTTTGTTATCGAAGGAGATTTCGCCATTTTATATCATTAACTTTACTAATTTTCTTCTTGTATGAATGATTCATTGTAATATATATATATATATATATATATATATATATATATATATATATATATATAGTAACAAAATTGAATGTTCACTTTTTTTTTCCTATTCAGAGTTTCGCAGATATTACATTCACTCGTCAAAGGGCTTGATTATAAAACCCTACGAAGCTGTGAGTAGATAGAAATAATTAGACAGTTAATGCTATTATCGCTTACTATTTGTCGCTTGATACTGACCACAATAATTAAAAAAAGACTTGCTTTAAAAGCGTTATATTCCAGGAAAGACGCTGATCGATCAGTATTTTAACAAGACAATCTTTATTATTCTTATTATATCTCTATCCATTAAACACGAACCGAGGAATAAACAGAGAAATGGGAATTACCGAAAGATGTTTTTGTAGACGGTGTATTTCCTGGCGGAAATCGTATTGTTACCAAAAATCCGATCTCTGTCTGATTTCTCGATGTGCGGAACTTTTTATGAAAATAAACTTAAATTTAAAATTTTGATCGGTGTAAAACCGTTGGACAGGACTATTATTATCCGTGTGTGTCGTGGAGTGGCTTAGTGAGATTACAAACATAGATGAAGAGAGTTATAGGGGGAGGGGGAAAGACGGACCAAGTTGTTAAGTGTAGAAATATGATGTTAGAATATGATGTGAAGAAAAAAATTGAGGAAGAAAAAAATGGAACATATGATAATAAAATATTATTAAATAAAATAAAATGAAAAGAAAGTGAAGGAAGCGACAAAATGGATAAAAATTTCGAACTTTGGAGACCCCTCTGACCTCTCTGACCCCTCTAATTACCGTCTGATTAGTCTCCTACCCCTCTTCGGCAAAGTCTTGAAGCCCTAATCAACGCCGAAGTGGTTAACCACCTTACCTCACATGACCTGCTCTCAGACAAGCAATTTCGATAAATATTTGGAAATCTATTGTTAACAAATAAATATATATATATATATATATATATATATATATATATATATATATATATATATATGTTGTATCTTAATTCATCAAAGACCTTCTCGATGGTATCTGTTCTCAAATACGTATTTATGCTGTTCACAAACGTCTGACAAAGTAAAACCGGCAATTACTCTAGAAAAGGACATCCAATCAATTTACACTGTTTACATTGTTCGAACTGTTTGTTTTGTTTTGCTTTGTTGCCATATTCACGACGTTTCGGCCGTTGTACGCACCGGCCTTCTTCAATATCTGTCTATATTTCTGAGATGAGGTATTGTAATTATTTGCACTATTTACGTTGTTCGGACTGTTGTTCTCATCTTTATTGCCATATTCACAACGTTTCGGCCGTTGTACGCATCGACCTTCTTAAGCATCTGTCTATATTTCTGAGATAAGGTATTGTAATTTTTGACACTATTTACATTGTTTAGACTGTTGTTCTCATTTTTATTGCCATATTCACAACGTTTCGGCCGTTTTACGCTCCGACCTTCTTCAATATCTGTCTATATTTCTAAGATGAGGTATTGTAATTATTTGCACTATTTACATTGTTTAGACTGTTGTTCTCATCTTTATTGCCATATTCACGACGTTTCGGCCGTTTTACGCTCCGACCTTCAATATCTGTTTATATTTCTGAGATGAGGTATTGTAATTATTTACGCTATTTACCTTGTTCGGACTGTTGCCCTCATCTTTAGTGCCGTATTCATAACGTTTCGGCCGTTTTACGCTCCGGCCTTCTTCAAGTGATATACGTTGGAATTTCGAATTGTCCCTATGTACAATCATGTGACGTTCGAGTCCTGCAAAAGACTTACAAAGCTTGTCACAAAATTCGTACAAGTAACCTGCGAGTCTTTTCTGGCAGCATTGCATTCACAGGAGTTTGCACCCGACCTCTTTCGTGTGATCTCATGTGACTGGCTAAACCAGCCGCCAAGAGGCTGACTTTTCCGCAAATACTGCAAGTGTGTTGGTGTGCTATCATCTCTGGGACGGATTCTGTTTTTCCTTCCTAATGACGTGCGTGTTGTTGGAATGTTCAATTCTCTTCTGTTCAAAAATTGTTACCGCGTTCCCAAATGAACCTTCCCCAGCTAGATATCTCTCCAGTAACAGTTTCCCAGTCTTCATCATGAACGCCAAGAGTCTTTAGGTGACATTTAACTCACTAAATAACTCACTAAACAACTAAATAATTTACCCTATTTACATTGTTTGGACTGTTATCCTCATATTTATTGCCATACTCACAACGTTTCGGTCGTTTTACGCTCCGGCTTTCTTCATGTGATATACGCTGGAATTTCGAATTTAGAGCAAGAGTGTAAGAGAGAGGATATCTGTCTATATTTCTGAGATGGCATTAACGCCAAGAGTCTTTAACTCCATCCTTGAAACATTTTTTTTGGGAGGAGGGGGGGCTTATGAGCGAGTCGATTACCTTATACCAACTCACCATAGAAGTTTTTTGGGGCGGTCTGATATCCTCTATACGTGTCAGATGACCTGCTCAGTGCATTTGATTACGAAGAAGCAGACTCTCTGTTTGCACGATGAAGAACATTTGTGTCAATTGATGTCCAAGATTAGCCCCAGGCACTGCCGGTGAAAATGCTCTAAAACTTTAATGTGTCTTCGAGAGGTGATCCACGGTTCCGACAACTGTTTCGTAGAGGCCTATCTTTGTACTTAAGGTGATGTTACGATCAGACCATACTCTCTTTTCAAATTTTCTGAATGCTTGACTTGTTGATTCCAACGCGGCAATTCACTTCCGCATCCAGTGAGCCATCCTTAGAGAGAGCACTGCCCGGTGGAGAGGCAGTTGCGTCCTTGGACATTCGCGTCCCGAACAATTACATACCAGACAACTGCGTCTCTGGATATTTGCGTCCCTGGATAGTTGCGTACTTCTGATAATTTTTTGAAGTTACCATTTTTTTTAAAGAGTTGTTTAATATAGAAATTTGAACACCAGTACCTTTTAATCACTCTAAACAGGCAGAAGGGTAAATACATTAAATAAAAAAAATATTCTTTTTTAAAGCAAGAGAAAAGCTAGCAGTTTCAGTTCAATCCAGCAGTGCGTACTACAAACATCTGATAGATTCTGGATGTTATCGAGTATATTTTTATTTGAAACCCATAGCTAAGTTCCGAAAATCAAACAC
>CAHIKZ030000607.1:257500-262500 GCA_903632075.3 Acanthosepion pharaonis
AGTGTGAGTTCAATACCCGGACGGGTATCTGGGACAGATTCGGATGCAGGCTGATTGGTAGCAGAAGATCGTCGAGAGTGATGGCCTTTATTTTAAAGAATAAATAAACCACCTCCCCCCACTATATATATATATATATATATATATATATATATATATATATATCAAAAAGCACCGAGATTGTCCAAATCGTGTAACAGCCAAATTATCCAATTGTTGCATTAAGCTTTGAACCGTTGTATCTTAGAAATGATTAAAGATATCTTAATGGAATTCTCCGAGATTTTCATAACTTTATGGACTCTATTTTGGTACACCGTTTGCCTTTGAATAAATGAATGAACCTTAATTTTTTTAAATAATTCTTTTCCCTATTCTTCGATTATGTTATTTTAAATATTTTAATATTAAGTTTTTTTTAAATATTTTATCTTTAAAATTTTCCTTTATTTGAATAAATGAATATTAACCATTTTTTCATATAATTATATTCAACATTGTTTAATTCAAAAGCTATAGTTTTATTTCATAACATTTAAATGTACACCCTTTTAAAATTTTGCGAAGTGTGTTGTGATATTTTCATTTGCTCCTGGGTGTGCTGTTGCTTAAAAAGGTTGAGAAACACTTATGTAGGTAGAAAAAAGGCAAATGTTGAAAAGATAGCGAGGGTCACAAAATATTGTCCCGGGCCCCCAATCATTCTTATTCCTAACTGGATAATGTGTTTATATAATATGCGATGACTGATTTTGAGAAATTCTCGACTAGACTTCCTTCATCGAATCAATATTTTGAAATTTGATCATTTAATTCGGGATATACAGCAGCCATCAGATCCGCCTCGTTTCCGTACGTGTGAGCGTGTGCGCATGCGCGTGTCTACAATAGGAAGTCAATTATCCTTGACACATTTCTGTAATAAAAAAAAAGCCATATTTATAGAACATGATGATTGTTTATTTTTCTAGATATTTTAATAAAAATGTAAAATCGTTTTTATCTTTTTATTTAACAGGGAAAAATAAAATAAATATCTCTTACTAAAATTTATTTTAAAAACATAAAATCTTTCACGGGATTATAACAAAAATGAATTTAATGAAGTCGCCGCTCGATTATTATTATTACTATTATTATTATCATATTATAAAAGTCATTTTTAGTTTGAACGACCGTTACACTCTGCCAATACCCAATAAATAATAGACAATTCCGTTTTGAACGCGCGGAAAATGGGGAAAAGACACTACTTGGTTTCAGTGAGAAAATGAATGAAAGAAAGAAAGAAAGAAAGACGGGAATATAGAAGTGTTTAACATATCATAAACAATGGACTATTCCGTTTTGATCGTATGGAAAGAGGGAAAAAGACACTACTTATTTTCAGTGAGAAAAATGTAAGAAAGAAAAAAGAAAGAAAAGAAAGAAAAAAAAAGAAAAGAAAAGAAAAGGAAGGAAGGAACGAACGAACGAACGAAGGAAGGAACGAAGACGTGTTTGCTGTATTAGGTTGGCCAGAAAAGTCCTGACTCATTTAGGAAGCGGAAAGAAAACAAAATTTAACGGAGCAACACCAAGATTTATTCTTTAAAATAAAGGCCATCACTCTCGACGATCTTCTGCTCCCAATCAGCCTGCATCCGAATCTGTCACAGATACCAGTCCTCTGGCTTTGAATAAAAGAAACTGTAACCAAGTTTCCTTCACTGCATCCAAAAGTGTTGAATCGCTGGTCGCGGAGGGAGTGTGCCATTGAGCAGAATAGGCCATAGCCTCCCGGAGCAGCATCGGGACTGAATGGTGGATGTGGAAGAATCTCAACACCGTCCATCTGTCAACCTGGCATCATTTGGCCTCGCATTGTCTTACTGAAACGAAGCCCGACTTCGATTGACTAAAGCAGGGAACTCCTTCTTTAGTTTGTCGCACATGCAGTCAAACGGAGAAAAATAACTCGGTTTACAAGGCACGACAGTCTCTGCAAGACCATCATGCAAAGCACCATTGAAGGTGGACGTAGGAGATGACAACAACGCAAAAACAGGTTGGACAATGTCAAACAAAGGACAGGTTTGACTGGACCAGAATTGCTGATGGCTGCCGTTAAGAGACCGTTGTGGAAACAAGTTAGAGTGGCTTCTGCATTCGGATCCACCCTACCATTACAAAAGTCAAGGGGATGATGATGATAATGATGATGATGATGATGATGATGATGATATGCATTCTAGCTGCTGGCAATATAGTTTAGTGTTGATGGCGCGACCGTGTCGAACAAGCTCCAAATGCTCCAAATTTCCAAGGAAATTCCACCAGGCAGATATCAGTATTTGGTGTTTACTTTCCGCCTCGTAAGAGATATCAGAATAATCAAGAACCTACACTGGCAGCAAACGGCGTGCATTCGCATTGAGAATAAGCTCAGCGAATATACAAAAATAGAAAGAAGCTTAAGGCAAGGATGTGTCCTCTCACCGGACATTAAGCCTATAAAGCTGCTCGGCCCGGAGGCTAGGATCAAAGTGTAGTACGCTGCCTTTGTGAGCTTCCGAGTCGGCTTCTGTCGAACTCTCTGCATTAGCAGAGAGGAACCCGGACGAAGCTTTGCCGAAGGGCAAGGTTTCGTTCGGGGAGGTAGACAGGGCCTGAACCCGTCTAGGCGGGTTCAAAACGGCTATATTTTTGGCCGAGCCTACGGGCTCGGTGATACTCACATTAAACCGGCCTTGTACCACATTCTATCATTGTGGGTGGATCGATAAACACTAAGCCTATACAGCGAGGCAATTCTGAGGGAACAGGAGATCCTACCGGGATTCATCACTGGTGGCCGCAACCTTACGAATATAAGATACGGAGATGATACGGTACTGATAGCGGACACGGAAAAGAAGCTACAAAACCTTCTACAGAAGGTAGCGAGGGAGAGCGAGAAGAAAGGACTAACCATAAACTACAAGAAGTCAGAATGCATGGCCATCAGTAAAAGGATGAGCCCAAAATGCGATTTGCATGTCGGGGACAATAAAATCAAACATGTGCGGAAGTTTAAGTATCTGGTGAAGTGTTCTGACGGAGGACGTTAGGTGTGACGCTGAGATCCGAAAACGGATTGGGATGGCCAAGGACGCATTCCAAAAGCTGGGCAGGGTACTGCGAGACAGGAGGATTTCTATGGTGACAAAGAAAAGAGTACTGAGCTAACTACGTGACATCTGTCCTCCTATACGGCAGTGAATGTTGGACTGTATCCGCAAAGATGAAGAAGAGACCCGAGGCAGTGAAGATGTAGTTCTACAGAAGGATGCTAAGGATATCACGGAGCGAGCGTTGTGAGCGACGACGAGGCCTTGGAAAGGATGTAAAGAAGGGGGAAGATTATACTTAACATAAGGAAAAGACAGATGAAATTTCTGGGACACGTAATGAGAAAAGAGCGCCTGGAGAATCTGATACTCATAGGACGAATAGAGGGGAAAAGAGACAGGGGAAAGCATCGCGTGACATACGTGTCGGGCTTGGCCAGGTGGATGGCGGAGTGTTTGTCTGGATGGTTGGTGAGATGGCAGAAACACAAAACCTGTTGTGAGCCACTTGGGATATGGTGATGTGGAGGTCCATGATCGCGTACGCCCTGAAAGGACACGGCATAAAAAAAAAGAAAGAAAAGAGTCAAGATTTTCTGGCTAATCTAGTATGACATTTTTTTTTTATTTTTACCCTTTAATTCTTTTTATATAATTTTACAGGTTTTTTTTTTATTATATACATTTTTATAATAACCTTTCAATCTTAAAATAAAACCCTTTCGTTGCCTACCACTTTCAATTCATGCACAGAGATGAACAAGTCATTAGCCCCACGGGTACATACCTAAGAATTTAAGGTTAGATAACTGACAATCAAATCCATGGTAATGAACGGGCTATTTACAGTAGACCATTTTAATTCACCAAGACAGAATATGATTCCATCTCCAGTCAATTAAGAATCTCAGAATAATCAAGAACCTACCCTGGCAGCAAACGTCGTGCATTCGCATTGAAAATAAGCTCAGTGAATATACAAAAATAGAAAGAAGCTTAAGGCAAGGATGTGTCCTCTCACCGGACATTAAGCCTATAGACTATAGTTTAACCAGATAAGCTATATAAAATTCGAGGCCCTTCTCTGAAAACACTAGGGTAAAAAATTTAAAATAATTATACATGATTATCATTGATTCGTGAATATATATATATATATTTTTTTTTTTTTTCAGATTTAGTTGATTGCTTGGTTGTTTTTTTTTACCGACATATCAACACCTCTATGGGTTATTTAATGCCCAAATCTATATATTTTGTACGCAACATATTTTTTATTGGATATTTAAAGTAGACCATCTTAATTCATCAAGACAGTCAATTAAGATCAAGATTATAGTTTCCCTAGCTGAGGACCTAAGCTATATAAAATTCGAGGCCCTTCTCTGAAAACACTTGGGTAAAAAATTTAAAATAATTATAAATGATTATCGTTGATTCGTGAATATATATATATATTTTTTTTATTGGGTATTATAATGACTTTAGTAATATAAGTCGTGCTAATTAACCAATAGCTGGAGAGAGAAGAGGTGGATTCGAACCTTTCACGTAGGTGTAAGTAAATTTCACGCACCCGACTGGAATTAGAACTCGGCTCTTCGATTAACAATTCTGAGTCATTACCATTACACCACCTGCACATCTACGTTTACAGCACCTGGTATTCCTAAGCGGTTAACCATCTAGGTAATGACCAGGCTCGACGTTGCTTAACTTCGGTGATCGTGCGGACACCAGTGTTTCATTGTGATATAGCGGTAAGCCCTTTATTATTTAGTGTTAAAAATAAATAAAAAAACAAACAAACAAAAAACTAATGATAAAATAAAAACACATTTTAAAAAAAAGAGCCCCCCCAACCCCCAGGGGGAGAGTGTCTAAGCTCTAGTTTATTTAGCTTATAGATAA